>JAQQAE010013773.1:0-12623 GCA_029823295.1 Pseudamia nigra | reverse complement strand
ATAGATAGATAGATAGATAGATAGATAGATAGATAGATAGATAGATAGATAGATAGATAGATAGATAGATAGATTTGATGTCTGTCTTTATGTGGACCAGTGTCTTTGTGTTTGTGCATGTACGTATGTGTGTGTGGGTGAATGGGTGATTGTGTGCATGAGGTTGAATATATCTGTATGTATGCGTGCGTGTGTTTGTGAGGCTGTGTTTGTTGATGCCTATTCTGTGCTTTTCTGCTCATGCACAGGCACTCCAGAGATGTCTGCACTAATGGAAGCTGAAGCTGTCGTGGCTGTATTGATTGCTCAGACCTGCAGATTATTGCTCTGAAGAGTGACCAACAGCAACCCACTAAGGTAAAAACTTCTCTAACCAACAGGAGTTCAGCTGCTCTACCCTGAGAAGCAACATGTTTAATTGTTTGTGGTGTTCTCCGGCCCCTACTGCCGAGGGCCCTGAGGGAGAAAGCCAAGTCCAGGGCCTGACCTTTCCCTTCCATAGCCAGCCTCATTCACACATAGACTGGGAAATGTATCAGTGCTCCTCGCTTCAACATTGCTCCAATTACCAGACACAAACAAAATTGGAGCCCTTATCAACTGGAATAGGAACACTGTATCCTTTGGAGACTATGAGGCAGCATATACGCTGAATTCTACAAAAAGAAGTCAAACACACTTCAAATGAGGCATTTTGTGGTTTACTGATGATGTCTAATTGTCTGTCTTACCATTACATCAGAGATATTTGTAATGTCAGAACATCTTATGCTGCTGTATGTTAATTTGGTTTTCCACTCGGTGTAATAAGCTCATTGATTGAGTGGATAAAGGAGTAAAAATCAGTTCCTGTTATGATCCTATAAGAGATACAGTACCATTCTAAACATTCATTTATTGCTGCACATATGCAATACTGTACAATAGAAAATTCATGCCTGTACTGGCATCTAAATACATCAGCATTCAGCTCAGTAGTTTGCAATTATAATGAATATTAATGACTGTTTCCTCATACATAATATTCTCATAATGACTCTACAAAGTAAATGCAGCCCTTCTAAAACAACCATTTATCATAACTACATACCAAAGCAGTAACACTGTCAAATGCTGAAAAGATAAAGCCAGCAGTCAGTTTATGCCCTTAAAAGACAATTAATGAGTGCCACAGTAAACAGCCACTGTTTTAGTGAAGAGTATTCATCTGACTATAATCTGAATTTGAAAATATCAAATGTAATGGCAATCTGTTATCATGGATCAAGCAGCAACACAGTTTTCTGAATAAAATCCTACCATTGCATGTGTCTGCAAACAATGGATATTCCATAGGGTCAGTGTTTTTGAAAGCGAAATATATTTTATCTCATAACATTTGAAGGTGCATGCATATGGTCATTGCACTGGCAGCATGTGGCTTTGGTGAGAAAAAGAAACCAAGGCTTTGTTTAAAACAGTAATTGTCCACAGAGATGATTAATAATAATAGGTGATGGAAACTTTCCAAATAGCTTTTTTAAAAAAAATTATAACCTGACAATAAATGATCAGAACTAAATGATAACCAATTAATAGTTGGAAAAGGTTCATTTTGTCTTCTTTATACAGTTATTTCTTACTTCTGAACAAAGTATGAGGAGATGTTTCTTTTTACCTTGACATGACACTTCTGAGGAAGACTGCAGGTGTCAGTCGAAACATGTCAAAGTGGAAAGAAACATCGCCTACTCATAATTTGTCTGTTCAGAAGATATAGTAAGAAATAACCGATTAATGTCAAACACAGTGTACTTATGCACAAAAGTACGAGGGTCATGGTTATTTACTGTGGACTTAGTGAAGCTGGGACAATATTAAGTAAATGATTGATTTTGAGCTTTATTATTAAGTCCAAATCATTTGAAAGTGGTAACCACAATCAATTTCTAGAGCTCATAGAATTATTTTAAGGCTGAGAGAAATTGATCTTAAGTTATTGATATTTTTATACCCTGTTAAAGTTGCCTTTAAATGAATAATGTGGGGTAAAATGCATGTCAAGCATTGTAAATATCGTGACTTTTGTTTTGAAGAAAGAAACATTTTCCATCTGAGCAGAGCTGCCGACTTTACTTCAGAGCATCCATCTGTACCGGAGAGGATCTTCGTCTCTACGGCAGCTGACCTTAACTTACTAATATGCTGTATACATATCTAAATAAATGAGATAATACTAGCATATCTCACACGTCTTATTCAGAAAATCGCAATTTGTAATTCCAAATATCCAACTGGAATATGCTATTTACATGACAGTTGCCAAATTCAGATTTATTTATTACCATATTCCAAACAACTGGGAAATTGTAAAAGCATTGCCCATAGATCTATGCCAATGACTACCTACTGACAAATAGTTAAAAAAAAAAAAGTGGCAGACTGAAGAACACACTATAAATAATAAACCTGATAAAAATGCTAAAACCTAATAAAACTGATATACACGCCTAGAAATGATAATATGTGTATAAGTAGTTATTAATGAAACATCAAAATCTCATTGCAGTTAAAGGAGACATGCTGTTTCCTTTGTAAACATGTTAATTCAAGTCTTTCCTGGTTATACAACATGTATTTAGAATTTCTGCTAAATATTCCACACAGATCATGCATTGTACTGTGTGTAGACTCATGTTTAGCCGCTTCCAGAGAGGCTGTTTCAGTGTAAATGACTGAATGCTGAACACACCTCTTTTCTGTCATTACCATGGATACCCTTACGTGCCTGTCCTGTTAGGGTCTATGATTATCCTGGGGGTTCTGATGGTTCCAGTGGTCTTGGATGACTGACTGAGAGCAGGGACTTTGTATTTGTGACATTGCATCACAAAAGCACAGAAATCAACACAGCTTGTTTTAGACTGAGTTAAATGAAAAACAGCTGAGTGTTTCTTCATAGAATGAGGTCTGGGAGCTTATTTTCAGAACCCCCAAACCTGTTGCATAATGGAAAAAGAAATGAAAACCTGAGTTTTCACAATACATCCTCTTTAAGATTGTGTGGATCCATAGTTTCCACATACACAGTTAGTATGCTTGTGATTCATTTTAAATACAAAACATGATATTACTCATAATTTTAGGAAAATACCTACACTATCCAAGGAAAGGAAGTGCATTACGACAATTTAAAGTACAACATGTGCTCTGTGTGTGCTTAAGAATGCCTCTTTACTTCTGTCAAATATCCGTTCTCGTGGGCCATTAAAACAGCAGAGAAGCCTGGTTCAATCCTCAGACATTATCTGTGAGCGACTGAACCCTATTTGGGAATTGGTAAAGCGTACAGAGAAATAGACTTGGGATAGAACACCCTGGCAAATTCCATTTCACATCTGAAGTGGTCTACTTGTGAAAGATCATTTGGTTTGGAGTGAGTAAACAGAGAGGACTCCATCGCTCTCAATGACTTATGTGTGAAAGCTGGGGATTACAGGCGATCAGGAAGTCTTGGAGCTGTTTGAAAAAGCTATGCTTGCAAAATGAATCCAGCGCCGAGCACTGTGTTTCACAAGCTAGAGCTAAAAGGTGCTGTTATAAATAAAGGGCAGCACACACTGATGATTTACTGTATGTCTTGCTGTGTATTATAAGCAGTGAAAATTGGTAATGGCATTCTTATAATTAATAACTATCTGGATTTACTTTATTAATACAAATCATATTGCATTTTTTCAATTGGTTTTATTTAGGAATTTAGTAGCTGAGAAAAATGACCTTAAATGCTTGTATGGAAACCTAATGATGGAGTGATGTAGAATTGTTAGATATGCTTAACAGCAAGTGTCCTAATATTTTTATAATTAACCTGCAAATTAAATCATCAATTATGAGAAAAGGAAATGTGTAGAGGAAAAAAATTGAAAAAAATGCATTCATTATTTCACAAAAAGAAAGAAAAAAGTCAATCTTCATTCTTAGGCACAAAAGCACTTGAGTGTGATGGTTAAAGTGGCACTTAGTCAGTGTGGAGCTACTGAAGCTGATAAAAGGAAGCAACATTAATTAAATGACCTTGGCATCCTTGCTTTTAAGCTAAAAGGCAACTTGAAAATCAAGATCTTTACCTTGTCTCAAACAGTTTTATTCTTAGTCCATAGATCATATAAAAGTGCTAACCAGAAGCAGCTTTTGTAATGATAGTAGGGCTGTGTAACACAAGATTGTTTAAGACAAGGAAATTTAGCTTAGTTTAAGTCTGTAAAATGCTAGTTAGTGAGACACCTTTTAAAATCTCCATGTAAATACATAACTGATAATTGTAAGCACTTTTAGTGGCATCACACATCCCCAGAGATTGGGGTACAGTACAGATCACAGCCTTGAATTTAATGATATGCCGACATGCGATGCACTTTTAAAGGCCCATTTATGCTCTACACTAAGTGTTTTGCATATCAAATGTTGTCAAATGTCGCTGGCATTTATATTCCAATGCGTACTTTACACTGGTGTGGATGACTGCAATACATCTGCAAGCAGGCATTGCCAAGTTCAGACTGCTCTGTCCTCTAATGTGGAGTTCTATCTGAAAGTACTAAGCAAAACATTTTTTGTCATGAGTCATTATGTTCTCAAACGTATTATTTAGACTCTCTAATAAGTGATCTGGTCCATCTTTAACTTTTTGCTCCATTATTAAGATATTATGGAAAATTATTCGACAAATCACTGCCGTGCTGGGGTTTGATTGACATGTTGCTGCAGTAACTAGTCTCACCGGTGGGTTCAGACCTCCATATCTTCTTCGTATTTATTTATTTATTATTTATTTAACCTTTATTTATACTGGTGATCCCATTGAGACCCAAAGGCTCGTTTGCAAGACAGACTTGTTTGCAAGACAAACATCAAATAAATTACAGCAACATGAACAAACAATAAATTAATTTACAGTGATCACATGTTTACAGTTAACATACTAAAAACACATGCATGATCCCAAGGATGATTTCACAAAATCACAGAAAACGAAAAAGCCTTCTTTCCTAACTCCGTATGAATTGATGGAACAGTGACTGTAATGTTGTCCTGAGACCGCAAGCTATGGCTACATTGTTTATGCAGTATGCATTCAGATAAATAAGAGGGCAGAAAACCAAGAACAGATTAATAGATGAAACGGTACTAATGGACTAACCTGCGTGAGGCAGAAGACAAGCCAACCAGTGAATATAAGGTACAGAAGTGCATTAGAGGTTTACAGCCAGTTATACTGTACATCTTAATGCTCTATGATAGACAGAGTCCAGTAATTGAAGAGTATGAGCAGGGGCATACATATAAATCATGTTGCCATAGTCCAGAAAGGATAGGAAGGTGGCAGCAACAAGTTGTTTCCTGGCAGTGGAAGATAAACCCAACTTCAGCCTCAGCTTCTTTACCAGGTAGTCAATATGTGGCTTAAAGGAAAGCTTGTCATCAATTACAATTCCTAAATATTTATAAGATCCCACAGTTTCAATAGGAATTCCCTGACATGATACAATAGAAGGAAGTACTGCCGGAACCTTATTCAATATGGGCATAGTTTTACCTGAGATACACTTGACTGCAGTTGTGGATAAGTGTTTACACTGTAATACGACGTTGCCTAGCACTGTTTGGTGAAGTTTTAGCGCATCCGTAGGCTGAAACTGTTTGAAACTGTAATGGATGTTCTGGATGTTTGCGTCCTTCATAAAATTATGGAAATGCTTCAGTGTTTGGTCATAAACTTATTTGCTGGTCAGTTTCCCCTCCATCATGGCGCAGAGAAGTTGTTGTTTTCTTCCTACATTCCACCCCTTCTAGATGTTGATTGGTTGGCGAGTGAGCAGTGACTGTGAATCACAGCTCTGTTCGAAAGGCTGAGCGTTGAAACACCTTCAGCCCAGAGCAAAAAAAAAATGCTGTGCACGGAGATGGTGATCCGGATCATCACCAAACTTTAATCATCTGTTCCATGTCCCATTTCACACGTTTCATAACTTCTTGAGTAATCTTGCTAACTACGTACTGTAGCTAACCAACTAACAGACAGACAGACAGATAAATGCTAGCAAAAACAATACCTCTTATCACATAAGCATGAGTATTGTTTTTGCCTGAATATGATTAATTGCAACTTGTGAAATTCTAAAATAAAACTTTGTATGGGACACTCATTGAAATACTTGGAAATTTAAAATTTGTTGGCTGAGTGTTATTGGTGGATATACATAAGCCAAAGAATTTGCCATTTACCTACGGAACAAAATTTCCAAATAATGTGTGGATAAATTATTATGAAAAATACAGATATAAAGATGAAGGAACCAAATCAGCAGAATCCTGTCAGACATGTCTGTGTCTTATGGAACCTATGACATTTGCAAGAAACAGTGCAAAACAACTGCATTGACTCCAAAGAATACTGAGAGTAATTTAAAACTCCTTACGTAAACATTGTCATGAAAAAAACAAGCGCACTTTCCAGAATATTGACATAGGTGTGCTATTTTTAAAGCCTGTGGAACTTACCATATAAGGTTTCTGAATTCTAATAACCCATGGGGGCAGGACTAATTCATTACCTTGAGTATGACTCATGTGACCTGTGATGTCACAATATGCACTAATTCAAAACTAACAACTTTATATACTTCACAACACAATAAAGATACATTTTCACAGTATGAGCCCATTAAGTAACTCATTCCCCGTCATTGACAAGATACTTTATATGCCATCATTAGTGAGACAACGCTTCTCCACCAACGACAAGATTTGTCAGTCTGTGTTTTTGTTTGTTACAAAATAGGGTAGCACTGTTTTTGCATCTTGTGAAATGATACAATGTTCTTAAGTTAAAAAACAAGCAAACAAGAAGACCTGGCACAAACCAGAAGGATAGAATGCAAAGTGTTTACTATGGACAGTTTTTTGTTTAAAATTCTGTTTTTTATGAAAATGACCAATATCCAAGTGTGGATATAAAAAGATCAATTGAAGCTAAAATAAACAGGATTTCTGTAAATGAAAGCTGAAGCCCTGTTCTTTCTTTTCATATGTGCATTGTCTCCCTTCTCCTAAATGAACTGGCGTTTCTATGGGCATTGAGAGATGAGTAAAAATCATCAGAACTATCGGTGGTGGCTAGGAACCTTTTTTGTTAAATGCTGGCAGAGAAAATGTTAAATGAGCTTGGAAAGACTGGTTTTACACTTAAGGACAACATATAAAAGTTTCACCATGTTTGGAAGAATTTTTTTTTAACCAGAATCAGAGTTCATACTGATGTTAGTGCTGCAGGTTTATTTTAAGGGTAAGAGAAACTGATCATACTGTATCTTAGTAACATATTAACACCCTCTGTAAGTAAATGACTGATAATTGTAGCTGCTTCTAGTGCCATTACTCATCCCCAAAAATAACCTGATAGAACCGTACTGTCCTTCAAACACACCAGGAAAGGGAGACAAACAAGATAAAATAGACGACAAACCTAACCTGCGATAGTTACATGTTATTGGCGGTGAATACCTGAACCCCAGCTGAGGGCAGACACTGGCTGCTATGACAGATCCATCAAAGCAGCAGAGGCTGTCTCTCCTGATGTGGACTCAGGCAAGGGCTCTGCCTGCTGCTGAGAGCTGAGGCCTGCTCTGCATTGTCCACTGGCACCCATCCAAACCTGCTCTGCTACTATTGTCCTTCACCCTCCAAGCTCTGAAGCCTGCTATTCAATTAAGATACAGTAACTTTGTAGTGCATGCTTCGAGAGTTGCTTTAAACATGGGTCTAGAATCAGTAGCCAGCGTGTAAATGAACGAGCGAGTAAGTACGACAGCTCTTTAAATTAATGGTGATGAGAGAAGAAAGCCTTTAGAAAATTGTTTTTGTAATGCTTTCTTGCAGACCATATGACACCGTGCTGTACAGTATGGCATGGACCAGACTTTTGAACAGGCCCTGCATCATCTGGTGTATCTGTCACATCCACAATTACATTATTGCTGTTTCACTCACAAGAGCCACTGTGTCAAAGCTCTCAAAACTAAACAGATGGAGCTAGTTGGCAACAGAAGGCATGCAAATCATGGATCATTTGATTGGAGATCTTATTTAATTATTCAACCAAGTGGCTGTCTTGGAGAAGACTCAACACGCGCTGCCTACTGTACAATATGTGTAAGCAACTGTTACAATATTCAATTAATGAGCTATACAAAGATGAAATCTAAGGCAGTGTGGTGTTGAAAGAGACTTTGTCTTTGGGGTCTACATGTAATGTCACAGACAAGGCTGATTAAATGTAATTTTAAGCATTTGCCTACAGCTATTCAGTTCCTTGTACAGCAGACTGCAGCAATAGCCCAAAGTGGGACTTGGCACAAATCAAATACATTCAAATCAAAATTAGGCAAGTCTTTAGATGCAGTGTCTACAATTCATTACAACACATTATGAAAATACTTTCACTGTGTTATAATGTGCCTACAGTGCTGCATAATGTTAAGTACATGATCATTCATAAAACTAGAGCATTAATCACAATACATTAATAATTACACACATAATATCTTATTGCATATTGCTCAATATCGCTGTAAGAGCCATTTATATGTACGTTTATTTTTTGAGAATGTTCCATTAGGTGGTGGTATAGTTCACAGGCTGGCAGTACAGGTAAAAGGGGCACAGGTGTATCATGGGAATCAGACTTGTGGATGGGGTGACTCTACGGTTTTTACCGCTTCGTCAGAACCCCTGTTTTAGCACATTCCCAGCACTTTATCCGGGTTTAGGCCAGCACTGTAGCATTTTTGTACATAGCACTTTGTCTGTATTCATCATTAAAATGAATGGGAATGTCACCTGAAGAGAGAAGGAAAACTGAAGTCTGTTCTGGCTGAAGCGCGTTGAAAACGTCTCCCCCCATACGCAGTCGAATGACAAACAGGGAGTCGTCATTATAATCACAAAAGCTTGAGTGCATTACACGTCTTACAGTATTATGTGCTGTTTTTGCAAACTGAATTTTATTATTTTTCAGTTTACACAAAGCAAACAATGTCCACCTCTAGTGACTTATATCTGACGGGTAATGTGTGAAACATGCAAACTAGGATTACTCGAAGTCCCCACTGGAGACTTACGCAAATCACATCATGACACTTTATAACAGTTACATACCTTGCAAAGCTGCCAAGTGACCACTAAAGATGAAGTATTGGCACTTGATGAATCACTTGAATTGATTCATTTCATCGTATTATGTCTATTTATTCTAAAATGTCTGAATGCTTACAACTATATGCGTGCTTTAACACATATCTATGTTCTTAATCCATTATAGACATACTGTAATGTAAATTTTTTTTAATTGTAAAGAATATTCACAAGTGCTTAAACTATAATTTCACAACTATAAGACCTTTATACTGCATTTAAGTGTGTATTAAAATGTATTATAAGTAATAAATTTTGTATAGTATGTTAAACATGCATTATGGATTTGGGTTTCATAGAAAGTGTTATCCAAAAACATTTCATTTGTGCAGTGAGCAAACAATAACACGGATCACCTCTGTTTCTTTATCCATTAAAACCCAGAACAAGCCAAAGAATCCCTCAGACTTTCACCACAGACACCCGCAGACACTTATGTGAGTTTCAAAAAACCTTGAATTGGTGAGAAAAGGAGTGGGAACTGGAGAGGCAGCTGTGACAATGAACCAAAATTACAATCATATGGAACGAGACCAATGATTTCAAGTAGTGAAGTAAATTAAATGAAAATTTAGTGTTGGCTGAAATACTTTGCAGAAAAACAAAATGAGGTGTATTTAACATTCATGGACAATGCTGAAAAAGTGACAATTGCTTATCTCCATGGAGATCAATAATGGCTGCAGGATCATTGTGTAAAGTGTCTGCAGGTTTAATGCAGATAGGATGTCATTATTATTTTCTTTCTCCTAATGACCATCATTATGCATGGACACTGATTGAATTCCATTTGTTACCTACGTTTGAGCCCGAGTGGAATAATTACCATTTAAGTATCTCCATTAAAATTCATGCACGGATGTTCATAGTCAGACCTTCTTTTAAAAATAACTAAAATATTCTTTGAATAGAAAGTGTGTTGGATATAAAACAAGCTTGCTTTCATACTTCAAGTTTAATTACATAGGACAGATAATATAGCACATCCCCTCTTTAGTTTACAATTTTCTTTAAATAATGGCAAAAAAAAAAGCAAGAAACGATTGCTGCTCTTTTGCTATCAATGCTGCACACTCTCTTAATATTTAATTAAAATAGATTTGATGGTAAGTGTAATCAATATCCAGCACCCTGTCTAAATTGCTTTTTCAACCTCTTGTGTGACACACAAAATAAATATGTTTTAATGGTTACATGCATTTCTGTATAAACATTTTCTTTTTATGTAACAAGATAAAAGTGAAGGTTTTGAATAAAGACATGAATAAAAAATTTTTTTGCAGTCCAAGCAGCACACAACTATTACAAACACTGAAGATTACATAAGATGTGATTTGAAATTATATCATAAAGCAGTTGTACGCCTAAAAGTGTGTTTGTTTACCCACTTGTGCATGAATTTACTAACAACAAGTGTGTGTCACTTCTTGTTTCTTGTTGTTCTTGTGTCCATTCTGAGTGTGTGGTCATCCAAGTGGAAGTAACTGTGTTTATGTTGCAGGTAAATAAGGCAGCCTCTTCTCTAATACAGCCATCTTTCTGTAAATACACAGCTGTGGCTGAATAGTGACCCAGTGGAGGAGAACGGAGAGGGGATTTGGCCACACCTAATCAATCACTGACAGATTACTGCTAAAGCCACTTCCATACACATTAAAGAGGGACAAATGCAGAATTGCAACTGAACAAGTTCTAGTTTTAAGCCAACAGTGGGACTTCCTGGTGATTTATCAAAGTCAGTGCTGCTGAGCAGCATGCCTGTGTGATTGTAGTTCGCAGCAGACAGAACTGAGGCGCAGCACTGAAAGGAGTGTTTATGCCCTCAGCTGTGGCACTGTCAGCCTTGTGGAATTTACTGTAAATCACATTGCTTTTATTGCAAGATTTAGTAGCTTATCCTCTGTGGGCACTATTCACTTCAAGCTTGTCCCTATTAGGATTTTAGTCCTAGTCTATACAGGGACTTGGATACACATCTTGAAATAAATCATCCCTATAATTTTTCACTTTTGTACATCTTTCTTGCTATAATAGCTGATGCTCTTTTGCAGTAAAAATGCTTCATTGCTTCAAAGAGAGTGCAGTGTGTTAAGCCTCAGTGTGTTTATTATTTCTACTCACAGATCTCTGGTTCTGATGAGAATTGCTGGATGTTGATAGCGCAGACATACAGTATAGTAGAGGACCACACTGTTTATACCACAAAAACCCTCCAAAATCCAAGAGAATACTTACCAGTTATTTTATTTTTATGTAAAGGTTGATGTCAAAAAATTTTATTGTAATTTAATGTTTAACAAAATAACTGTAAAAAGATGTGAATATGTTCTGCAGATCAGTCAGGAAAATGAGCTGCTCTTACACCTCTAATTCATTTATTATATCACGATGTGCGCTCCTGTAAGAAACAGCATGGTGCAGCTGGTTTCTCCCAAGTGAATGTTTCATGGCAGAAATAGTAAACGCTCAGCAACTTTGCTGAAGTGATCACTCATGACATAAGAGTCTGTAGGCAGAAGGTTCAAAAACGGCTAGTCACGTGCCATCTAAACCCTTAACCTTGTTCCTGGGGAAATGAACAGTTTCACTTGTTCTCTCTGTTTCTGTGTATGGATCACTAAGTATTGTAGCTGCTTGTCATTCACACAGAAAATTATTATAATAGGTAAGATTAATAAAAATATGTAAAAATATGTTAAGACGTATGTAAAATGTATTCATCATTTAGCGTTCTCTTCTCTGTGAGATTTTGAGAATAGTATTTTTCTACATCACATAAAACACCCTTCTTCCGTAATCAATCAAATTTTGGTGTGAAAATGCACCACGCAGAATCTTAGCAACTAGATAAGTTTTCCTCGAGCTTTGATCTGTGTCAAGGAGGATTCAAGCATGTGATGGACATGAACTGTGATCCCTGTAGCTGTATGTGCGGGTGTCTGCATGATGTGTGTATTGACGTGCTGTAGCAAGAGTTCATGGAGGCAGCTGAGCAAAATAATTTAGAATGTCCTGCCTGCTGACACAAGGACGAAGGCACTGACTGAACATGCCCATATGAGGAAGGAGACAATGGACGTGGCTACCTAGAAATGCACTGCTGTTGTTTTCGCCATGACCTCCAGAGATTTTCACATGCTGTTCCTACAAACATGAACATCCACTTCTGGTTCAAGCTGAGTATTAATATGTCATTATTTGACTGTGGTTATAATAATAATTCACTACTGATATCCTCACATAACCAGCCACTGATCATCATCAATAGATAATTTTATTACTGGGATATTTTTTCAGCTTTTCTTTCAACAGTCTACCACAATGTGTTCAGAAAGACTGAGTAGTGGTGAATGATGCTGTCTATGAGCTTAAATTGTTACTGTCCAGGC
>JAQQAE010013772.1:0-12623 GCA_029823295.1 Pseudamia nigra | reverse complement strand
ATAATATTTTTTAAACAAAACACATTAACTGTTGCCATGGTGAAATGGTGAATAAACTGCTCTGTAGGGTTCATATTTTTGTAAATCTGACTGATGACGTCAGTGCCTCACCAGCCATTAACTTCACCGCACGTCACTGGAATTATCAATGCACTGGATCAGAAAAAAATTGCAGTTGGCGTTTTTAATTAATAAAACAAACAAACAAACAAACAAGCAGTACATTGTACAGTGACAGATGCTTCAAGTCCTGTTGTAAACTTGAGTCTTCATGAATCAAACATGTTATTCCAACACATTTCACAAAAACGCAACAGGATTAGGATCCAATTGTTCATCTCCAGACCACTTTAGTTTGGATATTGTCCACTGCAGACTAGAACACCCAACAAGATTTTTAGGTTTGGAGATGCATTGACCCAGTTGTGTACCGTCACAATTTGGTTCTTGTCAAAGTTGCTCAAATCCTTAATTAGTTTTGACAATTTGCTGCTGTCACTGCAACAATTTTGATGGCTAAATGTTCACTTGCTACTTAATGCATCTACCTACTGACATTGGAAATATATAATCAACATTATCATAATTTTGACCAGTTAGTGATCCTAATGTTATAGGTGATCAGTGTATTTCATACTTATCATACTTTTGTTAAGACCTTTCTCTAAAATTTGCTTCCGTGCTTCTTATTTTGTGGCATTGTCTCATGACTGTGCAAATGTTAATTTCTTTTATTCATCCAGTGATTTCTGCAGTTACCTTATTGACAAACATGCACATAAGTAATTAGAGGTACTGTAAATCTATTTCCATTGGTCACCAAGTTGAAAACTGAAACAAACTACAGTACGTTGAAGTGGCCGTGGCATTATCATTTTCCAGTCTTTTCACAGGAAACACAGTTAAGTGTTATCTACTCTAATACACTGTAAACAAGGACCAAAAATTAGCAGTAATTTTTTAAAATGAAGAAATGTTGGTAAATGAACTCTTCAGTCATCCTCAGTACAAATATCATCTCACTGTATTTATCATCAGTGAAATAAATCCACATATGGGACATCTGGTACTTATTAGAATATTGTACTGAAATCAAATGTTTATGTTTTTATTCAGATGTTTTGTTGTTGATACTAATTCAGTTAAATAGAAAAGTTAACAGTGCTGATCATTCCTTATGATTTTACTCAGGGAAATGTGTGAAAACTAACTTCTGTCGTCAAGCTAAAGGCTAAAGAGCTGTCTGTCTGCAGCGTTTGTCGCTATGGCAGCAGAGCAGAGCAGTGAGAAGCGCTCACATTTTAAGGTGGAACTGAAGAAACAGAATGTATGAGCAGTACTAAATTTTTTAGGAGACCTTTACTCACAGCAGAGTCATGTATGGGATTGGAAATATGCTGTCCAGTCTCAATAACCATCTGGGCTTGTGCTGAATTTTGCGGATTTCTGGCCTCCCTCCAAAAAAATGTATCTCATTGTGGAGCTGACACAGAAAGGGATTCGTTTCACCTGAGCCAAAAATAAGAGCCTCACTATCTCATGCTGTTGTTATGTTCTCAAACCTTTTTACTGGTGAGTGGATGTTGTTGTATTGCGGCTCCAACAGGCATATCTCACTGGCCCTCATTGCATTTAGACGGGAACCACACACATTATCCTGTGTATGTGCTGCTGCTAATGTATGTCTGAGAGCGAAGGAGTATAAGCCTCCTTTGTTGATCTCCCCACTGCGCCGGAGTCACAGAGCTGAGGAGTGAGAGGCAGAAAAAAAGGAGAGAATAATGATGCGAGAGAAACACAGCAGTGGATCCCCAGTCCACCCACACTGCTCAGCACAGCACAGCAGCCGTGCACTTTTGTCATGTCTTAGTTCACAGCCACATGCAAATGCATAAATCTTTCATCTTAGACAGCACTCTTACTAAGGAGTCTACACAGACCATTTTGCTCCCTTGGAAATATCTCGCAATTGAAAACAGCATAGAATTCCTAATGACTTTTTATCTGCACAGACCGAAAACACTCCTTAATTATTTGCTCTAAAGCTGAGGAGCGCTAAGTGCCCAATCACTCATGTCACTTATTGAATGACTTTGTGTATTTGTTGATACAGTGTTGTCTTCACCCGTGATGGTGTCACAGCTTCTGCTCACAGGAGTCGATACCTTGTCAACATCTTTATACGCTGTGTCAACAAGTCAACTGTTTGGAGGAAATAGAAGTGACAGGATAGTATCTGCCACCCACCGAGTTTTAGTGTTGTTTTTATATTGAACAATTTTTTTTCACTAAGCTTTAAGTGCACTTTAATTAATTCTGAACGCCCATCATGTTTCATTTTCTGGGCTAGCACATGAATACTGAAATGAGCTAGTATTCTGCTTTTAAAGATAAAGAGCAACCGGTCAGATGCTGCAGTACACAGGTGTCTTGTCTCTTTGCATAACAGCACGTAACAAGGGAATTATGAGACTTAATCAACATGAAAATGGCCATTTAAAGCCTTATGAATGGCCATAATGCACGGTTGTGGCACAAAGTCAGAGGAGATAGCAGAAGCTTCACCACCATGTTTTATTAAAATGGATTCCTGTCGCCTGAAATGGGTTTTTCCCTCTTTCTACCGCTGCCTTTCTTGTTTTACATGAGTCTTTGGCCTGAAACTTTTGTACTATGTTCAATGACAAATGTCCTTGGAAGGAAACTGGAGGGAGATAAAAATTCCCCTCTGGCTTTGAAGTAAGGAAAAGGTGCTGTTGCTTTCCATCCAAGAGCCACAAGCTCTGTTCTAAATGCAAAAAAGACAACATCACATTCCCAAATGTGTTTCGGACACATGCTCCTGATCCCCTCTCGACACTTTTTATAGCCAGAGCTAATAAAGTACTAATTCCCATGCCTGGTGTGATCTACCCCTCCCTCCACACACACACACACACACCCACACCCCTGTCCTATTTCAAAAATGGTATCTCCAGTTGTGCCTATGAACCATTGTGTGCTGTTCCAAGGTGAACAGACTTGAACAAATGCCGCAGTTTTTCATTTCATTCTTTCTCAGCACTGTGAGTTATAAAACTGACCTCATCAACAATGCAGACCTCATGTATAAAATAAGGTACAACCGTTTTTCCCATTATTGCACTTTATCCACTGCAACAAGGGACAGATCTCATGTTGAGTGACATTTGCATTTGCACACTGCCCTGGACACATCACATTCCACAGTCACCTTGTGTTGTATTATTAAGTGATTTGTGCTCTTACACCTACAGTACATACACTTGACTGACAGGCCTTCAAACTCGCATACATTAAAATGAGGGAAAAAAGAAAAGCGTCAGGTGTCTGTGGTTCTCTTTCAGCTAATTAATGAAATCTTCAGAGCTCTACTTGAGACAGGTTGCTCCACACTGAGAACAGATGGGGACCATATGATGCTTTGGCTGACCTGTTTATCCTCCCCACATCTCCTGTGGTTGCTGAAATGCACTGGTTTTAACCCGGAGATAGTGTGTGCTCATCCTAATCCATACGATGGAATGAGATACCACATATCTAACCATGTTTTGGACATGAACTGCTATTCCCCAGTGGCCTTTGTAGAAACGTGATGAAGCAGGTGAGGAGCTGTAATATTGGTCAGTGGGGAGCTTGCTTCCCCAACTGTGTAACGCAAAGGTACAAGATATAGGTCGTGTTGTTTGAAGGCTTTAACAGAGAGAAACACACACATACACTCTGATCCTTTGTGTCCATGTAGGTCACCTCACAGTAAGAGGCATGAGGTTAAAGGTTCATGTTTTTCTCATATTAGAAAAGGTCCTGTACCCCATTTAACATGTTTTTTCCCATGTTTCTCTTTTCTCCTCTGTATAGGCAGTGCTAATACATCTGTTGTGTTTAACAAAAACGGTGACGCTCCAGGACGCTATGACCTGTTCCAGTTGCAGATGACCAATTCGTCTGCCCCCGAGTATAAGGCGGTGGGCCAATGGGTTGAGTCCCTCCAGCTCAGGGTATGACACTTCACTGAGCTACACTTTGCTACATAATTGTACATACTGTAACTCAAATACACTGTTTCCCATAAAGTTATTTTTAGTCTCTCTTCTTGTGAAATGATTGTGACATGATTTATTTTTGATAGATAAAGTGTATACAGTATCTTCTCAAAACTTTATTGATCAATCTCTTCCAATGGTAATTACTGATAAATAGGAATACAAAGAGGAATGTGTCTGAAAACAAATTATTCCAACTTTATGGGCAACAATGTATATCTTGATGCTAAAAAAATATTTAAGGTCCCATACTCTGAAATTGCACTTTTGTTGAGTTTGGAGATTCATAAAAAATCTGCAATTTAAGCTAAATACTGCAAAAATATTAACTTGTTCAGTATTCTTAGTCATGAGAAATTAAAATAGAAATATCATGGAATACAAGCCATTTTGAATTGTTGCAAATTGTGACATCACAGCTCACAACAATTACAGTTAAGTGAAAGGCAAAGGCAAACTAGCTAGTAGCCCATGGTTTGCATGGTCCACAGTAAATGAGTAGAGTTGTTTTTAAATCCTGGTTTGAATAAATAAATTTTAAAAAAGAGTCAATACAGCTTACAACCTCATAGGAGCACAAGCTCATGCTATCACTCGCGGCACTGAAAACAGTCATAGCAGTAGTTAGCAACTATAGTTTATCTAACCACAGGATGACTGAAGAGAGAATGCCTGCATCTCAGATTCCTTCAACATCTGGTACAGGTAAGAACAGAACAGACATACTGGCTTGACAACTGTGAGGTTGTAAGCCGAGTTGACTGGTAGGTCACCTGTTTAATCAATTATATTGGTCCATCATGAATAATTGACTACTAGCTAGTTTGTTAACACTGTCAAGTGGATCTTTAATATGCAATATTTAATATGTCCCCCCTGTGCCACTAGAATCATTTTTGAAATATTACAGTTACACAAAAAAAATTTGTATAAAAAGTGTATTATTCTGTGTTTACTCCCGTGTCAGAATATGATCTCAGGTCACCTTGGGAATGAAGTCAGAGTGCAGAAATATTTCACCTTGACTATAATTGTAGCATTTCAAGTGCAGCGAAAACCTAAATAAAACAGTGTTTCCATTTAATCAAAAGACAGATGCTTTAAATATCGCATGTGTGCCTCAATAATAAATAGGTATTTCTTCACATAGAAGCAAAAACATAGTTAACATTCCTAAAACGTACTTTATTCTTTATTCATAAAGTCAAATGTTTCCATATTTATTAATTATTGATTTCATCTGCTGCTGCAAATATGCAGTTAAACTAAGAGAAGACATTTAAACCAGTGTTTTAAGGAGCAGAGAGGTTTGTGGTGTATTTGATTTTCCTCTGTAGCAGAAACAGAATGCAGGATTAACACATTACTGAGGACTTGATTGGAGGGTTCAAAAACAGATTCGAAGCCATTTCGTGGATATGTGACAGTAGAAAGGAGTATGAAAAAAACAGACAGTGATGTTAGCTCTTATTGTCTTTTTAAGGATCACTTACCTCAGGCCTCCCACCTATGCCTTAGAAGAAGAACTTACGTCAAGTGTCAGACTGTGTATCTTCAGAGTATTGCCGCAAAGCACCTCACGTTGATGTGGCCAAAAACTGACATCTGAACACAATCTAGGTGGTGTCAGGTATTACTATATTGGATTTAACCAGTGACAGCATTATAACATAATGTAGGCCTTGCACAGCAAGATGAAACTCTAAATACATTATAGGAAAAGGATTTTAATATGAAAGTATGTGTAAATGGAATTCTTTTTTGCCCTTTTTGGCATATCCAAAAGATAGCAGATCCTTTGGGAAAACATCATGAATGAGGTATTTTTCATTTCGTTGGTGCTCTGTGTAACTTTAATTCAACTACAAAAAAAAACAGTCTAATATCATTGTTCAGTGCAGAAATGGAGACAGCTGCTGTGCTGCTTTTTAAGTGCAAGGTGTTGGTTTGTACCCAGTGTAATACATCTCACTGTCACAACACAGGAATTGGCCTGGGTGATTCATATGGACAATAAAGAAAGTGATGAGGGTTCTTTTTTTATTTTAGGGCGAGCAGGGATGGAAAGTGTAGATGCAATTCGGTTAAAGTGGAGCTAAAAATCCTATGTAATGCCTATGTAAGTCAGATAACACAAAAATATGACATTTACATACAGATGGGTTAAAATTTGCATAATGGATCTGTGGATCACAAGAATTAAACCAAACCAAATCGGTTTGATAGCCCAAGTGGAAAAACATCTGTTGCTGGAGATTTGAGGTTCATTCTGATTTTAGTGTCATTACAACGTAAATGCTGTTAGAATACAATTAGAGTGTAATGTAATGTGCTACTTTGTTCAGTAACACATACAACACATTCTCAATTACAGGTTACTCAGGAGTAAACCATCCTGATACACTTTGCAATCATAAATGAAGAAAGCTAATGAAATGGCGTTTCAGCGCAAAACCAGTCATATTAACTGTAAAGTCAACAACTATTGCAAACCATAAAAAGTATGGCAACTATACGAGTCCGAGGTGTCAAATCTTGCTTCTGGTTGCCACAGCAACAGAGCTGTTGGTCTCATTACTATTTCCACACTGTGTGTAATCGGGAGGTTTTCCAGAGAGGACCAGTCATTGTCCAAATAACAAATGGCACCTTCATGCCCCTAGATAAATGGCAGATGATAATCTATCCAGACACCACAGAAACAACACATTTGTCATACAGGTACACACAAAACAAACACAATAGAGATGTGCGTGTGAGAAAGAGAGAAAGAGAAACAGTGCATGTGCTGTAAAGGTGCTCCTCTGAGTCTACAGTTATTGGCAGTCGTCACATTTAGAACAGAGTTTGCTATTTGTATCCACAGTAGAACTGGTGCCGCAGGTGTGTGATGCCACAGGATTTGAGATTGTGTTCATCTGCTGAGGTTTAACTGAAAATGCACCTCCACTCGCAGTGTTAAAGTACAATAACGTAGTGAGATGGTCATTAGTGTTTGAAAAGGCCATGCTTTGCTATAAACTCCGCTTTACAGGTGCCATATACTACAAATGCATCTTTATTTTTTTTCCTTTTTTTTGGAGGGGGGGGCGGGGCGGAATTCTGTAATGTAACATAAAAGCTATAAAAATATGACCTTGGTCAGTACTGATAGTCCAGAGAAATCCAAACAACTCTATAGCCTCCAAGAGATAGAAGCCATTTAGAATATTTGTGATTTTTGACATCACAGGTCAAAACCAGTCACAGTCATCCTAAAGCACTTTAGTTCCACCCCATAAACCAGTGAACATCTAGATTTTAAAATTTAAATTTTAAAATATTACAAATTCCAACCGGTCATAGTCACGCTAGAATTTCATCCCTGACTTTTTTTTTTTCATTAAATTGTCCACAAACGTGCATTATTCTGTGTTTATAGTAGCCTCGACTCATAATATAATCCCAGGTCACAACAGGAACAACCCATGTTTCAACCATTCAGTGTCCTCTAATTATACTGTAAGTGGGAGGATATGATACCATCTTATAATAAGTCTTCAGAAATCCAAGAAAACATCAAATTAACATATTTTATTTTGTCATTGCCCTTTCAGAAATCTTTTTTGGACATAAATAAGGTGTAACATGTAAGTTTAAGCATCACAATATGGGACCTTTATGTCTTTAAAATAAAAGATGGATTATCAGACTGATGCTCTATAGCTTTAATTTTAGTGCAGGTAGTTCACCTCGTTTTTATGAGACAGCTTTTATGAATTTAGAAAACCTTTTTTGTGTACTAGTACAGTGAAGATGTTGTAAAACTGCTCAAACACCGTTGCCATACAATTTATCTTCTGGTGCTTCTAATGCCACAGAGCAATACATTTTCATAATAAATCAAAAGATCAACACAAAATATCATCAAAGTATGCTAACAAAATATCTAAGACCTCTAAAATATTCCATTTCTTCATTGCATTTACCAGCTGACTTGAGATTATAGTTTGAGCTTAAATCATGAAACACCTCAGGGCCTTGTGGTGATTCGTATAGCTCTCCACTCTGCATGTGTAGTAGACTTTTCATTTTCATGATCATAAATGAAAATAGCTTTGCAAAGTCTAAAATAGCTATTTTGCAACCCCAAGTTCCATTCGCCCCCTTTCTCTCATCAGAAATTTTATAGCTCATTGGCTCCTGTATTAAAACTTAACATCTTTTGCATTTCTTCTTATTATTATTGTTATTTTTATTTCACTGAAGGTAAGCTCTGTTGCCATGGTGACTTCAATTACTCTCCAGTGTTAGAAAATGCAATCTCTTGAAGAAATCAAGAAGGATGATGCAATACAATTATAGGTTAATTTTCTCCACCGTGTTGTCAACAATTTAGTTCTATTGCACTTTTCTCTTCTCAACATGTGGAGGCTCAGACTAAAATAACTTGTGGTGTAACAGAAAAGCATTGTTGTGTCATTCATTTATCTTACATGATAGCTCTTGCTTATCTGTGAGTTGCTAAACCTTCCTGGACTATGTGCCATCTCTCTCGCAGTTGGAGGAGCTTCAGTGGCCAGATGGGGAGCAGGAGGTGCCTATATCTGTCTGCAGTCTGCCCTGCAAAACTGGAGAGAGAAAGAAGAAGGTAAAGGGCAAGCCATGTTGCTGGCACTGTGAGCTGTGTGATGGCTACCAATATCAGTTTGATGAGACTTCCTGCAGATTGTGTGCCTACAACATGAGGCCAAACCCCAACAGAACTGCCTGTCAGCCTATCCCTATTGTCAAACTGGAGTGGCACTCTCCCTGGGCGATTATCCCTGTCTTCCTGGCTATGCTTGGTATTATTGCCACCATCTTTGTTATGGCAACCTTTGTACGCTACAATGACACACCGATTGTGAGGGCATCAGGTCGAGAGCTGAGCTATGTACTGCTAACTGGCATTTTTCTGTGTTATATCATCACATTCCTCATGATTGCCAAGCCCGATGTAGCTGTGTGTGCCTTTAGGAGGATTTTCCTGGGTCTGGGCATGTGCATCAGCTACGCTGCACTGCTCACCAAAACCAATCGGATCTATCGAATCTTTGAGCAAGGCAAGCAGACAGTCACTGCCCCACGATTTATCAGCCCCACCTCCCAAATTGCCATCACCTCCAGCCTGATCTGTGTGCAGCTGCTGGGGGTGCTGGTGTGGTTTGCTGTTGATCCTCCAAACACCATCATCGACTATGATGAGCAGAAAACCATAAACCCCATGCTGGCCCGGGGTGTCCTGAAGTGTGACATCACAGACCTACAGATTATCTGCTCACTGGGCTACAGCATCCTGTTGATGGTGACCTGCACCATCTACGCTATCAAGACAAGGGATGTACCAGAAGACTTCAATGAAGCTAAGCCCATTGGCTTCACTATGTACACCACTTGCATTGTCTGGCTGGCCTTCATCCCAATTTTCTTCGGCACAGCCCAGTCTGCAGAGAAGGTGAGTCATTTCTCTTTTTTCTTTTGCTTTCTTTCTCTCTCTCTCTCTCTCTCTCTCTCTCTTTGTGTCAACACCCTCCTCTTTGTCTGTCTCTCTGCCTCCTCTCACAAATTTTTCTTTCTTTCCTATTTCCCTGTCTTTTATCTTGTTCAAGCACATGCACACATGCATATTTGTGCAACACAAAATACAAATACAATCAACACAGAATGGGTGAACACTGGCACACATTTGGTGACTGTGTAAGTGATAGTTTCTTTTTCTTTTGATCATAATTGACATTTATGTCCATATGCTTGGAAGCCCACATTAGGACCACCACAGACAGAAATAGTCCTTTAAATGTGAAAGAAGGGTTGATGCAAAGCACTGGAATCCTGAAATGCCTGAAGACAGACATGGGATGCGGGGGGGGGGGGGTGCTGGCAGCTCCAGAAGTCATCATCGTAGTTTTCATGCCTAAGGCTCAACATATACTATTATGCTTTAGTCTAGAAAAGGAGACAAGGAGGTTAAGGAGGTGCAGGATGAAGAAGTGGAGAAAGAGGAAGGCAGGGAGAAATGGGGGTGTAAAGAAGGCAAAGGGAAGTTTGATTCCATCTCTTGACAGCTGCGCTCTACTCAACAAAGCATTTGACATTGGGTGCTATTGAAGTTGATTGAGAATATGACATTTAGACCTTCTGTGCTAGTCATTGCTTATCTGGGCAGCACTGGGCAGAATACAGATGCATTCGTCTGCTGGACTCATGAGCTTCGCGTGCTTCTTGGCAGGCCGTGTGTACATGAAGGAGCGGAGGGGAGGTTTTCCACTGACAGAATATCGATGCTGACAGGAAAGTGTTACTCCTAACCTTTTGAGAGGCACACCGTTCAATATCCTTCCTGCTAAGCTACCACATGAGATGGATCAGAAAGTGATTTTCCTCATCTCAATTTGCTGCTGATTTCATAGATGAATTACACCCTCAGCAGCGATTAGGAGTTCATTATGTTACTTGCGGCGACTAGCGAGGCAGTAATGTGTTTATCTTTTCCCTTTATGCAGTTAACTCTTTCTTCACATGAGCTTCTGTTATATACTCACCTCTAGTTCACACCACAGTAACTCAATGTAATGGCTTTTGAAGGTGCATTTCTGTTTGGTCCCTTGCTTCTGTTGGTGTGAAGTGCCTTTGCATGTCCTCATCCTTTGCAAAAAAAGCCACAGTGTAGTTAAAGTAAAGTAAAGCCATCTTGCTTAAATTATTTAAGCTCGTGTTTTTGCTCATACTCCTGTGTGTAAACCTTTAGAGGCTTAATAGACATGAATACATAGAGGCATAAGCATTTGAGTGAGTTCTCACTTTAAACATGCCAATTGTGTTTGTTTGTTTGCATGCGCATGTTGTCACACACATATTTAAATAATCTTACCAGCCCAAAATTTTAATGGCTGTTTGAGTGCCATAGTAGTACCGGACCAAATGGTGTTTATTTAAATCAGCACCATTTAGATGCCCTTATTTTCCACACCTGTGACTCCCTCCACCTCCCTCTTTTGCCTGTTCGAACTCATGTTGTGGGAAGCCATGCGAACAGTAACAGAAGATCACAGAGCATCCCTCTGCATCCTGTGCACCTGCATTTGCTCAGTCAGCTACTCAACACACTCAAGGTAATGACTGAGAATTACCAGCCTGTATCCGAGTTCAGCTGTTTTCAAGCCTGGAGATCGACTGACTTTACAGGCAAACCCCTGGCCTGTGTGTTAATGTTGAAGCCCACCACAGACACTTGAGAAACAGTCACTAACAATGGCTCTTACAGACTTATTTTCTTGAGGCAACTAGCGTAGAGATGGAATTCCCGCTGCTTCTGAGCATGAGAACTCTCTTATTCTCTAATGCCTCTGACCAAAAAACAGACGGCTCCTTTACAGTTCGAAAGACGTGGATGATGATATAGTGAAACGTTTCTCCCTGAGGCACAGAAACTTTCAAGTAAAACACCCGCAAAAATCAGTCTTGCATATAAGTGAATTTCATGTCATAAAAACCTGCATACCTCAATACATGTCTAGAAACCACTTAGGCTCTTGTAGTATGGCTTCTGTACCCACATGAACCTCAGCAAGACAACCCATGCTGCCAAGTTACATTAGCCATGGCCAAAGAACCCAGGTAAAACTTTCTCATTCCAGCTTTCAGCAGGTAAAATGAAAATTGTGGCATCTAATCCTCCTGACATGAGTTGGACTTGACACTGCAGAGATATAGAGTCTTTTGAAAGTAATATGTGAAATTCACTCGTCTATCGCTTGTTTCATGCTTGAAACCTTCAGCAGATTATACCAGAGGCAGACTGCAGGCGAAACACTAAAAATGTATTAGCAAGAGATGAAGTGAATAATATGCACAACATCGAAAGCAAACCATTTTAAATTTTTGTAACTTGTGATGCTGCAGGTCTTACTAATTACAGTCAAGCTACAGTAAAATGCTCCAGCACCACCCTTATGACACTATAAGATATATGATCCTAGGTCATCTTGGAAATGACCTGTAGCTCACCACAGAGTGTTTTCTGATGACTTACAGTGATGCCTTTAGGAAAGCAAAGAAAATCTATAATCAACATATTTTGTCAACACCCTTGCAGAACTCTTTAAGGGTGCTATAGCCAGAGGTTTTTGAAGATGGAAATTAGCTCTGGCTATGATCTTGCATATTTACGTATACATGTTCTTTAATATACAGCACATTGTCCCTATTATAAATAAACTTAAACTTACAAATTCAAGTGTAAGATACAGTGGGGCAAAAAAGTAGTTAGTCAGCCATCAATTGTGCAAGTTCTCCCACTTAAAAAGATGAGAGAGGTCTGTAATTTTCATCATAGGTTCACTTTAACTATGAGAGACAGAATGAGAAAAAAAAAAATCCAGAAAATCATGTTGTAGGATTTTTAATGAATTAATTGGTAAATTCCTCGGTAAAATAAGTATTTCATCATTTTGTGTCTTTTACAGACCTGTAACTTCTTCTTTAAGAGGCTCCTCTGTCCTCCACTCGTTACCTGTATTAATGGCACCTGTTTGAACT
>JAQQAE010013771.1:0-12623 GCA_029823295.1 Pseudamia nigra | reverse complement strand
GTTCCCCACTATCCTTATATCACTTGTTGGCAGCTGAAACATAATCACCCATGCAGAAATTATCCAATGGGAGGCTCCTACCTATTTGCTTGGTTAAATCCAGGTGGTGACCTTTTTTTTTTGGCCAGGCAGTGTACATAAAATGTTCTGAAATGTGGATTCATTAACAGTAAAAGATGAAATATTATGGTAGTTTAATATATACTTGGCCCAAAGGAAACCAAGTTTATATTTTGGGTCTTGAAAGCATCACTGTATTGGATAATAAGGTTGTTTCAGGATGATAAGCTCAAAAAGTCTAAGAAAAATAATTAAGCCACATAAATGTTTAAAGAAGTCAAACTGATGAGCGTTGAAAATCCGGTAGTGGACCCCACTGCCTTAAAAGGATCACAAAAACAAGCGATCTTCTCTAATACCCTCTGTATCATGTCATGCAATGCCACCAGTTAGATAGGATAAGTTTCATTCCAGCATGCATACACTAAAGCAGCTCCTGTAAGCTCCTATGGCTTGCATAGGTCCTATTTTTAGTTGGATGACCTCACAAATCCACGAAGTGAAAAGGCTGAATGGTGAATAGAGTGGGCCCCCGCTCTGAGGGGCTGCGCTCCGGCTGCTTCCCGGCAGTCGCAGCCCCTCTGGGCTTATTTACCGGCACACCATTAGGTGGTCGCTTGAACTTATTCAGTCTCGGTGGCTCAAGACCAGCAGGGTTCAGAGGTCGGACAAAACTGTAGACAGCTGCCATTATGCCTCAAAGACCTTTTTTCTTCAAAGCAACTTAAGCGTAAACGCACGCAGAGCGGCAGAGGTTATTTTTAGACCGCGTGTCAGAAGCGTCCAAGGTTGAGGCCAATCTGGCAAATGGATCATTTAGATCAGTGCATCTCAAAGTTTTTCACCTCCAGACCCAAAGGAGGGATGACGTATCTCTCCATGGCTCCCAAACGGATAATAAACCCATCTGCATTTGCGTTCCAATCAACATTTCACTGCATTTTACCGCATTTTACTCTTTGACTGTACAGACTGCATAAGAATAAAAGAAAAATTATCACGAAATGGGGCAAAAATGAACAAAAAAACTGAATCATATACTCAATAAAAACAATAATGAACAAAATATCAATAAAATAAGAAACAAACAAAAATGATTTCAAAATGAACGAAAATTTTCAACAAAATTATCAAGAAGATTAGATAAATGATCACAACAATTAACAATATGGGTCCCAAAATAAAACTCCCACGGCCACGCCGTAATTTTGGTAAAGATAAGATTTATCGACAAGCAAACAAACAATTACGGCAACTTTACGGATGAGTACGTTCGCTTATGGTTAAGTTCACTACGACCCGAGAACTAAACAAACTGTTCACAACACAGTGTAAGTCAATATGCCTGGTTTGCACCGTGCTGTTCTTGCCAACAGGTTAAACAAAATGCTGTGGACACGCGGTGTCCGGTTTCACCGTGAGGCTCCGCACGCAGAGATTCTCAACAGGAAGAGAGCGTTCACTCCCGAAACCAGCCGTGTTCATGTCGAAACCCTTCCTCATACGTCACGTAGCCTCGGGTCAACCCCTCCCCCCGCAGCGCGAGGCGAGTGAGACGTCTCCACAACACAAACCCTCTTCGCCGCTATGCAAAAAGACATCGACGTCACTGACGCGAAGGGGTGGAGTGTTGCTATGACAACCAGGAATGTTCAACAAAACAGCCGCCGCGCGGGAAACAAACACAGGAGTCTTCACATTGAAACAGATGCACTTTGACACAATAACAAATGCGCAGAATGATAATATTATCAACCTTTTATTATCTTTTTGACATTTGACCACAAAGTGTATTCAAAAGTTCTGTTACACTTCAGATGCTTATTAGGATATAACTTTGTAGGGAATTGGCTCAATATTTGGGTTACGTTTAAGGTTATTATCCATTAATTAGTAGCGTATTAGCATATGTATATATAGTGTGTTGCTCTTTATTAGGGTTATGGTTATTAGGTAAGAATTAGTTGCCTAGTTACATATATGTTTATAGTACATTGGCTCTTTATTTGGGTTATAGTTAGGATTGTTAGCCATCAATTAGTTGCTTACTAGCATATGAGTTTGGGGTGTATTAGCACTTTATTAGGGTTATGGTTAGGATTACTATCCATTAATTCATTGCTTATTAGCATGTATTTGAGGAAATTGGCTCTTTGTTAAAGTTATGGTTAAGGTTATTATACAAGCAAGCTTGAGCATTTTTTTCTCTTTGCACCATTCTGTTACTACTTAATGCACATGTTGTTTATAAAGGCTATTGTGTTATTCTACTGTGTGACAAATGAATAAAACTATATATTCACTTGTTCAGTGAATCCAGCTTATGGCTTGTGGTTTCCTGTTTTCTGCCTCAGTATAATCTAAATCAGCTAAATACTAACACAATAAAGTCATTGTGCCTGCCTGCTGACACTAATTCAAAAGGTAGCCTCTTACCAGCTTCTTACTTATCAGAATAAGTGAGGGTTTTCAAAGGAATGGTGTTGTAACCTAGTTAAACATCACCTGAGCAATGTAAAGTGAGGGACAACCCATTGTAAAAGCTGCATTTAAAGGATTCAAGTGAAGCAGGCCACCAGAGGATTCCCCTTCACCACAGTCTCAGGGGAAGACCTTTATATTGTGAAACCCCTGGGAACAGCTGTGCTGTCGTGGAAAAGTACACAGAGCAAACCAGTTTTCAGCCTACACTGTATTTAGACACACCCCATTAAAAGATACAAACACTACCCGAGGGTGTACGCATACCTGTGTCTGCTCTGACATGAAATTATTGACTTCACAAAGTAAGTTTATATAAGAGAAATGCAGTGGGTTAGTTTATTTGTTAGTTCAAACTATTGTTACAAGTAAAGTAGCCCACAGATGCTACAAAGGAGGTGAATAGTCGCAAATTGTCAAAAAAGCAAAACATGACCTAGATGATTCATATTTTAAGATACTTTTTATAGTCTTAATTTGTATTTGTATCTTAATCGTATTTTTAATTTAAGATTTAGTGCTCAGAAGTAAACTGCAATCAATTAGTTTTTTTATCAAAGAGAGCAAAAACATGATGTAGGTTATATATTCTAGCACTGCTTAAAAACTGTTAAAAACTATTTAAATGGACTCATCAGGGGAACAGACCTTAAAATACACCAGTATTGTTACAAGCAAAGTAGCCTACAGCTAATACAAAGTAGGTGAACAGTTGCACAAAAGTGTCAAGAAAGCACTACTTGTTTTGTAAGTGCATTTTAAATTTATATTCAGTGCTCTGAAGATAATTGCAATAAATCAGAATTAATCAAAGGGATGTTCATAGCAAAAACATGATATAGGATATAAATTTTGAAGTGTGGCAGATTTAAAACTGTTTAATTTGGCTCACCTGAAGGATAAGACCTTAAAATACACCACTACTGCTTTAAGTCACTTTAAAACAGTTCAGGACAGAAATATCTTCTTGTTCATATCTATGTCTGATGTCCTGCGTTGTGTAAGATGCAGCCTCCTGCTGACCATTATCCTAGTTTTTTTTTTGTTTTCACAACAGCCTCTGTGTTTGTTGTCTTACGTCAGCTCACTGTTCGCCAATCTCGGATGGTGTATTTCCCATCAAGGTCCGCCCTCCACAGGATGCACCATATTTGGAAAATGACGTAGAGGGGAACCCTTTTCTGGAATCTTCCATTTCTTCAGGGTGAGTTGATTAAATATTTATAAGTATTACTTTTAATCTTCTAATAGCACGAATCGCTATTGTATGCTGAACATTTAGTGTATTTTAAGTACAGTTCGAAAGATAGTCGGGTTATTTTTGCGTTGTTAAGGCCGTGTTTTGGTGTTTTGCCGCCTCTGGGCGTCGGGTTACAGCGCTCCGCTTCGCCTACGTCACCTGCTGGTCCGGTCTCAGGCTATAAAAACGCTGCGCGCCGGCAGAGTTGGCAGTCAAACTTTCAGTAGCAGAGCAAGGTGGATAGCGAAAGATCGGGAGCGACGCTTTAGAGTTTCTGACAAACCTACTCAAGGGGTTTCCCCATCTGAAGTTTACATTCCCGCCGCAGTAGAGTTTGTCTGGATCTTTCTTTGGAAAACCATGATGTTCACGGGTTTCAACACGGAGTGTGATTCCTCCTCTCGCTGCAGCACGGCTTCCCCGTCAGCTGATAATTTGGGATATTTTCCGTCCCCAGAGGGATCTTACTCCAGCATGGGCTCTCCACAGTCTCAGGTATGTGCAGTCAGTGATTATTACACTGTTATAACATTTTCAGACTTGTAATTCAGTTAAATTGTTGGAATGAAATTAACTTGTATTGATCTCACAACTGACTAAATTGCATTCTTATATGAATTAACATTTTGAATATAGGATGGTTGATAAATATTAATTTAAAAAAGTGTTTTGTTGTGCTCAAAATAGTCCATTGACCTGCAGCCACTCAGTGCAAAGCATTCTCCATTCATTCACATGGAAACTCCTTAGAGAGTCTGTAACGTCACAGTTGACATCATGTGGATATTTTTAAACCATTTGGCTTTTTAAAGTCTGTCTTCTTTCATAGATGCCTAGCAATGCTTGGCCTCCTTCCTCAAACATAACTCATGATCCTTTTTCTTCATTTCCTCCAGGATTACACTGATCTGGCAGCGTCAAGTGCCTCCTTCATCCCCACTGTCACAGCAATCTCCACTTGCCCAGATCTGCAGTGGCTGGTCCAGCCTCTGATCTCGTCAGTGGCCCCCTCTCACAGAGCTCACCCTTACAGCTCCAGCCCCAGCCCAGCTTACACAAGACACTCCATGAGGTCTGCAGCATCCAAGGCTCACGGTGCCAACAAAAGGGGCAGAGTTGAACAGGTAATTATTGTATGATCACACACTTCTGGCTGTTAGATAGCAAACAAGTGTTCTTTTATTACCCCAGAGCTGGAGGTTTAACTTTTATCTTATTTTCTGCAGATGACAGCTGAGGAGGAAGAGAAGAGAAGGATTCGCAGAGAGAGAAACAAGCAGGCAGCAGCAAAGTGCCGCAACAGGAGGCGAGAGCTTACCGACACTCTTCAAGCTGTAAGTATCCCTCAGATTTATCATCATTCATCAAAATGCTTTTATCGCAGCAGCTAATAGCATTGTTATCTGGCAGTGTGCTTAATGCAACTTTCTCTATTCTTTCTTGCAGGAAACTGATAAGCTGGAGGATGAGAAGTCTAGCCTGCAGAATGACATTGCTAACCTTATGAAGGAGAAGGAGAGGCTGGAGTTTATCCTGGCTGCCCACCAACCCATCTGCAAAATCCCCACAGAGCTGGACATGGACTTCCCTGTGAGCACCATTTCTCCCAGCCACTCCTGCCTGTCCACAGAGGTGTCTCCCCAGCCACAAACCACCATCCCAGAGGACATAATCTCCAGCCAACCCACCTATACCTCCACCTCCAACTCTATCTTTTCCAGCAGCAGCGCCATCCACTCGAACACCACCACCACCATGTCCAACAGCACAGTCAAAATGACAGACTTGGACTCCTCAGTCCTGGAGGAGTCTCTGGATCTGCTGGCCAAGACAGAGATGGAGACTGCAAGGTCAGTGCCGGAAGTTGACCTGTCCAGCTCCATTTACACGACTCAGGATTGGGAGCCCCTCCACGCCTCAACCAATAACGCTGACTTTGAGCCTCTGTGTACTCCTGTAGTGACCTGCACACCCGCCGGCACCACATACACCTCTTCTTTCGTGTTTACCTTCCCTGAGGCAGAGACCTTCACCTGTGGCATCGCCCACAGGAGAGGGAGCAACAGCAATGACCAGTCCTCTGATTCCCTCAGCTCACCAACCCTGCTGGCCCTTTAAAGACTTCCAAAAACAATAACACTTCCTCTCAAGCACACTTTCTTGATGAGAGATGTGCAGATCACAGGGCTATGGAACAGACTTGTATCAGTTAGCAAATTATTTTTATTTGCCATTATCTATACTTGCCTATTACACCAATGTAGCAAGTTACAGCATGTTTCAACTAATACCACCTAGTCGTTTAAGTTATATATGATTTAATGGTGCTAGATAACAAAAGTTGTTGTAGTATTGATGTGTTTTCAGAGCAATAGTTATTATTGACCCAGCTTGTTTTCTGGTTGATGAAATGTGAGAGTATTTGTGAACCGTTTCTAAAACTTAAAAACTGATGTATGTTGTCTTAACCATGGTTTGAGTGGTCTATCTTATATGAAGTTTTCTGTGAAAACATTAGTGGTTTTAATTTATGAAATTTGTATTTATTTTTTTACAAAGAGAGTAAAAAGATGAATGTTGTTTGCAAGACGTGTAAATAAAACATAGTGATATTTCAATTCAATCATTTGTGTGGCTCTGCTCTTATGTAAATGCACACATATGCACATGAACGGTCTGTGTAGATGCATAACAAGCTGTCAGGCAGAAAAACATTCACATTTAATTGAAATAATGTCTAAAAGTAGGGAGAGTGGTGTTTTTCCTGCTCCTCGACTGGCTCTATTTATTGTTCCGTCTGTTGCCAAGGTTAACTATACGTCAGGGCTCTCACGTCAGTGCGTTCTTTCCATTTTTTAATTTGCAAGCGCAGCGCGATGACGTCTTTCTTCCGTGCCCAAATATAGAGATTCATAGGGCTCGCTGCTGCTGTTTTGGAAGGAGCCGTTGCTAAAGATGGCAGAAAACACACGAGCCGTCGGCACAAATATGCATCCATTTTCACTAAGTTCATCCTCTTTACATACTTTCGATCTGCTGCTAACGGTAGATGTGTTGGAAGGCGGAAAAACGCGATCCATTGCATGTGAGACAACGTGAAGATGTTACTGAAATTTACTGCATTGCGAGAATACAGTCTCACGATGGGTTATGCAACAGCATCCGAAAAGCAACACTTAAACCACGTCGGTCTCAGTGATTCTGATCTGAATTCACTAAATGAAAACTTGCCGCAGTCAAACGCGGTTTAAGTGAAAATGCAATGCGAGCAAAAGGTCTCAGTAATAATTAATTAGCACGGACTTTCTTCATGCACATGACAGACAGGACATGCAAACAGCTGGAGGTTATCTGCACAGCGTTTTCAAATCCAGCTGCCCTTTTCTAATGGACTACAAATTCACTTTTTTTTAAGGGCAGCATGGTCTAGGACAGTAAACTTATCTACACACCAAAATTATAAACTAGTATAAATGTTAATCTGGTTCATCTTAATATAGGTATTTTAAGGGTGGTTGAAGAGTCTGTCAATACCGGAAAAAGTTTTTATTAGCCCCTAACAACAGACTTACTTTAGTTAAACTTCACCCATGGTTTCTTTGTGAATATTTATTTTCAGAAAATGTCTCAGGTGCATCTTCATTATTTCTCTAAGAGATTTTACATAGCATTGTCATGTATCTGAATTGAAAAATGTAGAATTTTGAAACATAAATGCAGACATTTGTAATTGTTTATAAAGTTTTAGCCTGTTGATTGACATTGGACTCTATACATTAAAACTGAGTGCCGTTATAATTTATTCATAATTAGTCTTGTCATTTCATTATTTGCTCCTAAGATTTGGTAGGAAAAATGCTGTGCCATTTGTGCAACCCAATGTTTTTGCAGATTCTGTCACTGGTTATTTCCTCCTCTGCCCATTTATGTCATTCTTTTTAACTCATAAAGATACAGATTGTGCCTTCAATCAATATTTCGTCATGTCAAGATTCATCACACCGCAGATTGCTTCATGGCTTTACACAGGAAATGTGTGGTGTGTTCACGAGAGTTGAAGACTACACAATAACTTACTCTGACGTTTGTCCATTGTGGACACACCCTTTTGTGCAACAAAAAACTCAGCATTTGACACTCTGCTTCCTGCATGGGCAGGCCTGCTCTAATATAGTGCAAACTGAAGCAGAACAAAAATTACAGTGTAACAAAATAAAAAGACATGCATCCATATTTCCTCAGCTCCTTTTTACATTGAACCATCAAAATACTGTACACAAATGTATCCCCTGTCAAAGCCTCTTGTTTTGTCAGCACTGTTCTGTTGCATAACAACTGAAACCTAAATCAAACCTCAATGTGCGACCAAGCAGCACCTAATAATGCTATCTATTAATACCTTTTTGCCAGCTCCAGGGAGATGGGCTAGGAGCAGGAATAGCAGGTGCCTATTGCTTCTTTTAACATCAGCATCAACAATGGTAAAATTAGACCACTATGACGCCAACCTGCGTCGGTGCTTCAACCCAGGGGAGGAACCAGGCAGCGTACGTCTGATAGACACAGAAGAGGAAGAAGTAAGAGCAAAGCACACAGATGAGGAGGAGGAAAGGAGAGAATGATGAGGGAATGAGGTAGAAAAGCAGGCAGGGAGACAGAGAAACCGAGGACCTTGCCTGGGTGTAATTGTGAGCTAAGTGATGATAAAACTGAAGAATTCGCCTCCGTGCCATGACTACAAGAGCCTAGTTTAGCTCCATATCTATAAAAATCCAACCTCTGATCTTTGCTTTCCTGAGGAGTCAAAAGAGACCATCATTACTGAAATGCATTTCTCCTGTAGTGAGGTTTATAGACAATGTAAATAAGGTACGCATTTCAGGATTTTTCTTGTCCTTAAAAGGCTTAGGGGCAGCACCCAAGTTGTTCTGGGCACCACTTAAACCCAATTCATGTCAAATTAATGTGAAGAGCTTCAAAACTAACTAACTGACTTTCAGATTGGTCTTCTGTGGTTGTAGGATTTGCTTAAGCATTGTGAAAATTTGCTTACTGTCTCTTATTATTTCTGAATACATCTGTATGTCAGTAATAATGGTCCAAAAAGATGTGAAATTATAGATTTTTATTGAAACACAATCTTTTCTGCAGCAGAAACCTCAAAGTATAGCTGCTGTAAGTAATCAGTTATTTGTCTATAACAGGGGTCAACAACCTTTACAATCTAAAGAGCCATTTATTGCCAGAAAGAACAAAAAAAAAGTGTCTACTGTAGAGCTGCAAAAACTATTCAAACCCTTTACATACCACATCATATATGACACTTTTTAGTTGGCAACCTGTTAACACCATGTCTATTCATTGTTTATCGTTTTTGTTCATTTTGCGTGTTACTTGGTTCAGATTTTGTTCATTTTGTTTATTTTTTAAAATATTATTCATTTTTGGGAATTTTGGTTCATCTCTGAATTCTTTTGATCATTATTTTTGTCAATTTTTTTGGTCATTTTCTTGTTTATATTCATTATATGGACTATTTTGTAAATTTTCTTGAATGTTTTGTTAATTTCTTATCCATGTTCATTCAGTTGATTTACTATTTTAGTCATATTTGTGATGTTTGTTCATTTTCCTGATTACTTTAGGTTTGTCATAATTTTGTAAAATTTAAATGACAAAAAAGTATTTTGTTGTACTTTTTATCACTATGTATTATATTTTTTAATCTCATTCATTTTCTTTATAAAATTGTTCATTTTGTAGTATATTTGCATACATTTTTTTTCCCAGATTTTTGTTCACAATGGACTTCTTTTTTAAATTTAATTTTATTTTGCTTATTTTGATTTATTATAGTGTGTTACTCCCATCAATGGACAAAGCCACAGGAGCCACAGCAGAGGGGCTAAAGAGCCACATGTTGCTCTGGAGCTACAGGTTGCAGACCCCTGGTCTATAACTATTAAACCACGACAACTCAAGAGAAAACACATACATTACATTATTCCATATTCTTAAGTTTGAATATTTTCTGGTTGCTTTATTTCCATATAGCTGAATATATCTGTTTGTGGACCATTTGACGACACTGCCTTGAGCTTTGGGGATAGAACACTCAACATTATTGCCATTTCATAGAACAAAATGGGGAATGGGTGTGATTTTACATCATGCTTTTCACATTCTCCATTGTGCATCCAACAATGGCAGTGCCTCTGGGACACACTGGAGTTTGGTGTTGCTCAAAGGCACTGAGACTGACTGTAAGCCAAAGACTGAACCCCCAATCTTCTGGTTTTGAGTTGCTTCTCATTTCTGGACAACCTCCTGAGCTGTGGCTAAAGGAAATACAGTACCTACAGTAACTGATTAATTGAGACACTAATCAACAGAATAATCATAAATAAAAATGATCATTAGTTAGCCCTCCTTCAAGACCCCTATCTGTGTCTCTCAATTTTACACAGACTTAGAGAAACAGAACCTAAACCCTTGAAAACCTTGCATTTATTCAAGCAAAGCCCCTTCGTATCAGATTTGATATACATAGATTCCTGTTTTGCCTCTTTGTGTTTAGCATCAACAGAATTCATTCGTCTGACGTAATGGAAGTACTCCTCCAAAGATTCTGTAACACGACCTATCTGAAACTCCGTCTACATTCTCATCTCTTATCTTAATATTGTTTCTATCTAAAGTGAAATCATGCATCTCAAAAATGATAGCAAGCTGAAGGGTGTGTAGACAGTTGCGTCTACCGACATGCTCATTTAAGGAAGTAATCCACTCTGAAGGGCTTTCAGAATGACATAAAATGCTGAAACATTGCCCAGAGGCGATAAGACTAATGTCAGTTGATAGTTCATTTGGCAATCACGCAGATGAATTATAACAGCTGTACTCCATGACGTTTACAGAATGCTTCACACCCCTAAGAAGTATGCATGTATTTGGAATACACTGTATTTTCCAATAAATTTGTAGATTTAGATGGTGTTTGTCTCTATGTGTTAGCTGGGATACCCCCGCCCCCCGACCCTTATAAGGATAAAAGGGTAGAAAATGGATGGATGAATTTAGATGGTATGTATCTTGGGGTCTTGACACGTTTGATCACATTTTATTGATTTTTCATCTTTTTATTTCAGCTTTGTTCATGTCCTCGATTGTTTAGTTCAATTTTTGTTCATTCTCTTGGTTATTTTGTTAATTTTTGGTCACTGCCTTGATCAGTTTGTGAATTTATGTTAATTTTTATGAATATTTTGTTCATTTTTTGGATTGCTTAGTTCATGATTTTCAGTTTTTATATTATTTTGATCCTTTTTTTCTTAGTTTTGGCCATTTTACTGCTTATTTTGTTTGCTTTTGTTCATGTCCTTAATGATTTAGTTTACTATTTGGTTGACTTCCTTGATTATTTTGTTTATTTTTGGTCACTGCCTTGATCAACATGTTAACTTATGTTAATTTTAACGAATATTTTAATTGTTTTTGTGGCCTGTTTGTTTCACTATATGTGCTCTTGATTATTTTTGATCATTTTGGGATCACTGTTCCTTTTTTTGTTCAGTTTTGTCCCTTTTGCTACTTATTTTGTTTTTGTTCATTTTCATTATTAGTTTGGGTCATTTTTAAAATTGATTTGTTGATTATTTTGATCATTCATATTGTTACTTGTTGTCAAATGCCCTCACTTTACTGCTTATGTTGTTCATTTTGCTAATTTTATTGCTGATTTTGTTCAATTTTTGTCTTTCTCTAGATGATTTACTTTGTTTTTTGTTTCATCTTGAAAATATATGCAGAAAAAACACAAAGTAATATATTAACAGATCACCAAATTACAGAAAAGGAGGTGATTTATGCTCAAAATTTCCAGGAGGATCTAAAAATGCATTAAAAAAAAGAATGTCATGAAGCAAGAAGGGTCTGACAGGGATAAAAATGAATTAAAGTCATTACCAGACATACGCATGAGGTTTTAGTGTAGTTAAACATGTAACAGAATGTAGAACCAGATGAGCATGAGTGTAAAGTTTGTGAACGTTGTAGTATAAAACTTTCATTGCATGGTGGACGGTACGACATGCTATTCTTAGAGTTTATTTGACGCACTAAGCCACAGTACTGCAGGGATTTCTTTGCAATAATTACTGTTCGGTTAGTGCCAGACTCTCCTCAGCAGCGTGTCCTCGTCTCGTGGGATCAGTGACAAGGATGTTTCCCTGGAAACTGGACAGCTCTGTTGTATGTAATTGGGTAATCCCTGAGCTCCTGACAGAAAAATAATAGCTTTTGGGATTCTGAAAATACTCCATGCGGCCAACACTGACACGTCTGTTTCATAATCTGGATTTATCATACATGGAATCAGTTTTTAACCAATTAAGTTGAGTAATCTACGATGGAAATTAAATAAAAGGGCAATATTTGTATCGTGGATGATTAATTGTGAGCCATGCTATGTAAAACGTGCAGTATACCTATCTTTCGACAAGGATATTAGTTGTGAAATATATATATACCTATCTATATATATATTTAGAATCATCATGATCAATAACTCAGGGGTATATATTTCCAACCTCATTACATAGCTAAGAATGTATGCAGGTCAAAGTGCAGTGATTTCAGACCCTTTCAATATTCAAGGTCAAACTCAAGATCAAAGTCATTTGATGAGTGAGAGGTGTCCTGGAGTCTAATCTATCACATATTCAAATTTGGTGCCTCTACCTGTGGTCGTTTTGGTACTATGTCAAAATAGGTTTTGATTATTTATTAATGCTGTGACCTAATGAATATGCAAACTAGGTGATAGTTACCATAGTAACCCTTC
>JAQQAE010013770.1:0-12624 GCA_029823295.1 Pseudamia nigra | reverse complement strand
TGAACAGCCTATTTCAGTTTAATGGTTGTTTGCAATAAATTGCTGACTCAAAATTTTTTCTTGTCTCACTCCCATTTTTTCTTTTTGCATTTTGAAGAACTACTTAGAACCTTCTTAAGGTCCAACAGTGCAAAATGTACATTCTTGCAATTTTCAACTGGTCATAAAATTTTCATCAGGAGTTTATCTACAGTATGTTGTAATGCTAGACTTGTCGCGTCATGTTATTTTCAAAACATTCTGTATTTCTTCTGTCGAAGAGATGGAGGATGTTGAAGGTTTTCATTTTATTTAACATGAAATTTGTCTTTCTTCATCCAGAAGTGGCTCTTTAGACTTTCCTCTGCTGCACCATTTGTTTTTTTGTCTTTTTCTTCTGCCCACATTGTAACAATGTCACCTATTTTCTACGATTTTTTTCTACACATGCCCAGATGTGAAAGAACGATAGAAATCTGATTACTGGGTATACATGCACTACCGTATCGGAGTATTGGGGGGAAATCCAGGTATGGTAATCCAATTTCTCAACATCAGATAACTGTCGTTTTCAGATAACCCTCATCAGATTACGTTGTTTACATGGTCAGTTCGTTATCTGATAACTCCAGAAATCCAATAATGCTTGGAGTTCTGCTGTGCTTGTAAACAGGTGTGGTGTATTATTGCCTATGTTTTGTTACCTGGAGCAGAAGTCGGTGTGTATGAAGTCGACACCTCACGCGAGGGTCACAAGCCAAGGAAGCTGGGAAAGTGCTGACTTCTGTGTGACAACTGTGGGTTTGTGTATGTTTAAATTATTTCCTTAGGGGGGTATGTTTTTGACACAAACAGCTGTTAATTGCCCCAATAAAGGATATGGGAGGCTTGGTTTTGTTAAAACATGTTTTCGGGGATTATCTTCTTACCAAGTCTGGGGTTATATAAGAGGAAGGTTTTCTGGAAATCCTCAGAGATGTTCATATTGGCCAGAGGTGTCTCCAGTTTTTCTTCAACATGTATGATGCTGTCTGTTATAATAAAGCCTTTTTATATAATTAAAGACAGTGTCATTGGAGCTTTCTTCTACACCACCTCCACATGGAATACTGTAACAGGTTCAATAATTGGGACAGAGTAGGATTTGAACCTCAAACCCTCTGGTTATTGGACAACCCACTCTACCGCCTGAGCAACATGAAAAAATAATCAACAAAATTAAGAACATAATGAACCAAATAAGAAACAAAATGAACAAAATGTAAAAAAAAAAATCATGAAAAGTGATGTTAAAAAAACCATGAACAAAATTGAACAAATGAAAAAAGTGAACAAAAAGTAACAAAATAATTTAAAAAAGAACATGAAAAAAATTCAAGAAAATAATTTTTTGTAATTTTTGCTGTTATTGATTGATTCTTGATTATTTTTACAGTTTTGCTAATTTCATCATTTCCCACATTTTCTAAATTTTTTGATCCTTTTGTCATTTCTTTTGTTCATTTTGCATGTTTTTTAAGTTATTTGTTCATTTTTTGTTGTCTTCAGGAACTGACACAGATTCCTGAAAATGAAACGTGCATCGATACTTTACGCTGTTGCAGCAAAGTAATTATACCTGTTAGAAGGTGTTGTATAAATAGTAGGCACTGTCGTCATGGTAAGAAGATGCGACGTTCAATAATATATGGATCCTCCTGGAAATCAGCAATGAGCGCTGCGCATTCAACTGCATTTTCAAAAATGTACAAACAAAATCCTGTGAATGAACAAAACAAGCAGCTCAGTGGATCAAATCAAGAACAAGGGGAGTAGAATGGATGGAAAAAAGGAAAAAATGAACAAAGTAAAGAAGAAAATGAACAAAAATGAGTAAAATGATGACAGAAATAACAGAATAATCAAGAAAATGAAAAATATAAGTAAATGAAAAAATTAGTCAAGAATATGTGAACAAAATAAGCAACAAAATGAGAAAAAATGATGAAAGTAATGTAATAAACAAACAAAAATGAACAAAATAAGCAATATGTGCAAAAATGACAATCAAGCAAATTAACAAAAATGAAGAGGATAAGCAAAAGAATGAACAAAATGATCAATAAAGTTAACGTACACAAAAAAATTAACAAAATAACTAATGGAGTGAACAAAAAGTAACACAAACATGAACCACATAACAAAATGTGGAAAAAAGATGAAAATTCATATAAAACAAAAGAAAATGATGTAATTAAAGAACACAATACCACATATGTAACAACAAATGAATAAAACAAAGAACTACTGTACGTGACAAAAATAATTAAGAGAATTCACAAAAAAACACAAATTAACAAAATTAACAGAATGAACATAAATGATGAAAATAATCCAAAAAAATTAACAACAGACAAGAAAATAAGTAAAATAACTAATGACATGAACACAGATTCACAAAATAAAGAAGACAATGAACTAAGTGAGAAGCAATATGTGCAAAATTAGGAAAATAGTTAAGAAAATTCATATAAAGCAAAATCAAAATTAAGTCATTAAACAACAAAATGTACCACATATGTAACAAAATGAACAAAATAAACAAGAAAATGAACAGTGAGGAAAAAATAAACAAAACAACTAAATGAAAAAAACAACACAAATGAAACAAAAAAATGTACCACATAAGTAACAACCTGAACTCAAATTAACAAAACAATTAAGAAAATACAAAATAAAATCATAGAGGAAAATGAACATTTATCTCATCTAATCCCATCTAATGTATCGCTGTAATCATTCTTGATTCTTATAGACCTTATTATCTTTTGCATTTAAAGAATAAAATGTGTACAATTTTTATGTAAGTTAATATAATAAAAAGTGCAAATTTCCATTCATTTTAGTCTCATTTGTATTTATTTTCTTGCTTGTTTTGTTCATTTTTTGTTCCCCCCATTAACTTATGCAGAAAAGGCACAAAGTGTCGAATTAACAATTTACCAGAAACATCAGACATGAAGAGTCTGATGCCTAAAAGTCTCCAGTAGAATCCGTAGACTCCCGACTAAAAATGATCCCCATGTGTAAGTGAAACTGGTGGCCCTGACTAAACCCAACCCGCCCATGTATTCCCGCCCTCTGCCGTCTGCACCGCGTCGTCACAGAGCATGAGCACAGCGGCGTGAAGGTCACGCACGAGGTCAGTTGTCAGCGCGGAGGCAAACGCTGGATACTGGCAGATGTGCAGCAGTGCTCCTCCAAGTGTCAAAAGTTCGTGGAGCTGACACTTCCAGCAAGTCGCTTTCAAAGTGCGGGGGTGGTGTCTCAGTGGGGAAGCTCCTCCGAGAATATCTAACTGAGAAAAGTAGCAGATATGTGGCTCGAGGATGCTGAGATGTGCAGCGAGGAGTCGACTGACGAGATGGAAGCAATAAAGACCAAACTCTTTGTAATAACATCTTACATTGTTTGAGAGACATCGATGTGCAGATGCACCAACACTGACCGCATTTAACACAATTTAATATGTAGCCAAGGGGATTTTTTTTTTAATTTAAAGAGGTTACATTTACTAACCCATTTCCAAAAATGTTGGAACGTCCTGTAAAGTGTACATAAAAAAGCTTACAAATCTGGAAATCCTCTGTCAATGCTGAAAAATACATAGGTTTTAGATCAACACATGCTCCATCCAGACAACATCTCTTTCAGACTTTCCATATTTCACCAAGACAATGTTAAACCACGTGCTGCATTCATCACAACAGTATGGCTTCACAGAAGAAGAGTCTGGGTGCTGAAGTGGCCTGCCTGCAGTCCACACCTACCAATACAAAACATTTGGAGTTTCATGACATGAAACCTTGGCAACAAAGGCCCAGGACTGTTGAGCAGCTCAAACCCTCCATCAGACAAGAACGAGACGTTAGTCTCGTTAAACTCCAGCAGCTGGCCTCCTCACTTCCAGATGTTAAAAGAAGAGGAGATGATACAACAATGGGAAACATCACCCTGTTCCAACTTTTTTGAGATGCGCAATTAAATTCAAAATGAGCCCAGTTTCAACATCTGATATGCTCTATTGGGAATAAAACATGAGCTCATGAAATCTGCAAATCACTGTTTTGATTTACATCTTACACAGTGTCCCGAGCTTTTTGGAATTGGGGTTGTAGATTTGTACAGTAGTTACAGTAGCCCTAATAGGGCTACAAACTCTGTACCCACCCTTCCTCTGCACAAGCGGCAAGACAAGAAATGGCACAAATTACCTGTTGAAAAGACACACCTGTGAATTGCAAAGCGTTTCAGGTGAATCTGCTGAAATAGCATCATATCATCAAAGCTAAATGTGTAAATGTCTACATTGCGCAATCTAAAATATAACACAGGCTCGACCAGAAATAGAGAAAACCTGAATGGATGCAGACAGTTAAAAGAACGGTCATCCTGTACGTCTTCTGGCTTCGTTCAGGGTGCGGAGCTTTGTGTGGGCGGAGCCAATATCTGGGGGACAGAAAATAACGGTGATTTTTATGGAGACGGCCAAGATGTGTGTGGTTAAATCCTCGGTAATATGACTTCCGGAACAGCTGGAGAAGACAATATGACTGTCATTTAAAATACACTGGTTCAGTTTTACAATCACACTGTCAATCACATCCAACTCATTCCAAAATACATGTTTCCCTCATATCAGTTTTGTTTTTCACTATTATATGTAATAAGACAGTAAGAGTGCAATTATGTAGCTTAAGAAAATAAGCAATAATTCTCCAAAATGAACATAAATGAACAAAATAAATGAAAACCAATGAAGAAAATAATCAAGGCAATTAATAAAAATAAACCAGAGTAACAAACCAAATGGACCAAATTGAATAGAAATAAAAAGACAATAAATAAAAAGAATGAAATGCACCAAAAAATTAAGAAAACCAAAAATATCAAACAAGAAAACAAATAAGCATTAATGAAATATCCAGGAAAATGAAAATAAATTAAAAAACAATAATAAAAAAACAAAATTAGTCAAAAACTGGACAAAAAAAGAGGAAAAACAAAATTAAGCAAAGTAAAATAATGAGCAAAAGGACTAAAAACTGAACCAGCCAATCCACTTAATCAAAAAAATGAACCAAAAAATATACAAATATAACCAAAAATAAACAAAATAATCAACTAAATTAATAATAGGCCTGAAATAATGATAAAATTAACAAAAATGGACAAAATAATGGACAAAAGAATTCACAAAATAAAGATAAATGATTAAAAATGAACAAAAGTAAAAAAAAATACAGCAACCAATAAATAAAAATAAACACTATAATTCAATTTTTTGTATAGCACCAATCATAATCACTGATTATCGCTAGGCGCTTCACAATTTTAGGCTGAGACCTCAATGCAATTCTCATGACATGTCATAAGAATTGGACTGACTGGAAAAATTTAAGATTTTATTTCACCTTGTCCGAAATCAGTCATTCATACTCGTGCTGATTCGTGTAAATATGGGCACTTTACATTTGCATTAAGGAGAAACAAACACCTGTATATATAAATATACTGTAAATACATTCCTTATCTGCATAGGACTGACATGACGTCGTCAAATCATGCCCCCTATTCAATTCAATTTTATTTGTATAGCGCCAATCATAATTGACCATTATCTCTAGGCACTTCACAATTCAAACCCAACAGAACCACCGAGACCAAGTCAGGGGCGACAGGGGGGAGGAACACGCTGACACCGTTTGTAAATATTCACCTTTTAAAACTCTGAACTATGTCACCTAGCGACCCCTAGTGCTGAGGTGATTGTGACCAAGTCATCGGAAGTACAAGGCGGACCGGCTGGAGACAGAGGCCGTGGACCAGGGCTCATTTGAACCAGATCCAAGACGTGTGATTGGTGAGTTTTGCAAATCTACATCTGCCTCGTCCGGTGAGGATAAGGCAAAACCAAACCACCCAGGGCTAGTGTAAAACATAATTCCAGTCCTGAACACATGCAGGGTTCGATGAGGGTTTAGTTGCGGGGGTCCTTCAGGATAGCTTAGTGACCAGGCTCGGGCCTAGGCCTAGGCATCTGAGAATGAAATCATAGCATATGGAAGCTAACCAGGAGGTGCACCGTAACAAACACATTTACACATTTTAATCCAGTCCTCATTAAAGTGTTATATTGTTGTTAGATATGCACATTCTCTGTCATCCCTGAAATCTGCATGTATGCACGAGTGCGATGACTATGATGGATGTCCGACACTTACCCGTCCCAGACTGTGATTCATCCTCATAATCATAAGCTGTTCCAACAAGTGACTGATCTGTTATTCGGAAAATCTACTCATCATCAGTGTCGTCTGGTCACATTTCCATCTACATTTAACAGCCTCATTAATAAAACCTTCAGCCGTTTGTTCTGCACGTCAAAACATAAAGACAAACAAACAAACAGAACCTGAATCAACAGCCTCACAGCAGTGGTTCTCAATGGGTGGTTTGGGACCCAAAAGTGGATCACGGATTCATTCTCACAGGGACACGTGTGACTAAAAAACAAAAAAGTTGCGGTCAATATTTTTAGCCTCCCTATGATTTCTTTTGTTTTTTCAGATTTTTTTTTCACTCTTATTTTGGTGACCATCTGTTTCCATGGCAACACAGATGTGACTTATACTGTAAATCTCCCCCATTTGATTTATTTTGTTAAATGATGTTTAGTTGTTTATTTTGTTTGTGTTTTGCTCAATTTTGTACATTATTTTGTTCTTAATTATTACAAATTATTTTGTTTAATCTGTTTGTTGGTGAATGGTGTCTAATACAGTTTCAGTAATGTTTGTTTGTATCTATAATTCTTCTAATCATTCTTCTAATTTTTGATCACTTTTGTTCATTTTGTGGATTATATTGTTAATTTTCCTGATAAGTTTGTTCATTTTTTGCTAATGTTTGTGAATTTTGTTTAAGTTTTCAGTATTGTTCATTATTTGTTTTGTTTAACGCATGTTTTTTCATTATTGTGTTCATTTTGTGGATTTAAAAAAAAATAATGTTCATTGTCTGGATTATTTTCTTCTTTCAAAATTACACTTCTAATTATTGAACATGATTAATTTTGTCAGTTACTATTCTTTTAATTTTTTTGATCAGTTTTTGTTCATTTTGTAAATTTTCCTGATTATTTTGTTTATTTTTTTCCTAATGTCTGTGAATTTTCTTTATTACCTTTTCGTTACTGTTCAGTGTTTGTTTTGTTTAAGTCATGTTTTTATTAATTTGTGTTCATTTTGTGGATTATTTTGTTCAGTTTCTTTATTATTTTGTTCATTCTTTTGATAATTTTGGCTAAAATTGATATTTTCTATGGTCATTTTTGTAATATTCTTTAAGGATTATTTTGTCGAAGTGATTTTTTTCATTTAATAGATTTTTTCACTTTTTGCTAACTTTTAATTTAGTGTTTCTATTTTTGTTTGTTTGGACTACTTTGTACATTTTTATAAAAAAATTGCTCACTTATTTTCAATCAATCAATCAAACTTTATTTATATAGCACCAATCATAATCTCTAGATTATCTCTAGGTGCTTTACAATTCAAGGCCGAAATTTTGCAAATTTTGGTACATTTTGTAGATTATTATTTTAATTCTTATTTGGTGTTTAGTGTATTTTGTTTGTATTTTTGATGTTATGTATTTTGATCATTTTCATGGGCTTCTTTAATTATTGTGTTTATTTACCAGATCATTTTGGTTATATTCTCATTGGATTATCTAGTTTTTCTGTTGAACGTTTTTTTGGTTCATTCTTTTGTTCATGCTGTAGATTCTTTCCATATTTTTCTTGTTAATGTTGTTCATTTTGTTCATTACTATAAAACTTATCTTAATTAAATTTATTATTTTGAGTTTTGTATGTAAATACCGTCACAGGGTGAAACCACTGATTTAAGGTACCGGTATGTCGAGACCTAACAATAAAAACATGTATTCGTAGATCGTAGATTTCATCAGAACCTGATTAAAGCTTTAATACTGGATTATGTCTATTTTGTAATTATTATCCTACATACAGTATGTCCATGGAGTCTTCTGTGGTTTATTGATCCTCATGTCACTTCACCAGTTTTTCATTTGAAGACTTGAATTCAAAGCCAAAGATTTTCAGCATGAACCAAAATCATTACATAATCAACAAAACGGCCCAGTTAAAGAGCAGCTTAATGAGTGCATTATTTACAATAAATGTGGAAGATGATGGAAAGACGAAAAATGGGATTTCTGTAAAACCTTTGTCGAGGTGAAAGACATTACAGAATTCACATTCAGCTCTCTGCAAACTTGTCAGTGTGTAAATACTGTAGCTCTGTGTGACTAGTGTGTGGGTGTGTGTTTGTGTGTGTGTATGCTGCATATGCGTTTGTGTGTATGTTTGTGCATTGTGAGATGAATGTGTTTTGGTGCAGGGTTGTTGCTGAGAAAGCACTCGGGCATAAAAGTCAAAAATGCATATTCATCAGGCCTCGCAGATAAAACAATGAACTGGAATCATCTCTGCAACAAAAGTCTGTTAAAGAGCAAGACTCCAAAATTTAGGACACGCTGTATGTGTAGCTTTAGTATATATGTGTAGTACGAGACTTTAAAATACAGCATGTAACCTTAGTCTATACAGTATGTGACACTGATATATGTAACCTTGGTATTTATATTGTATGTGACTTTATTATTTAACTATAGAATATGGAACTTTAATATACATATGTAACTGTAGTAAATATGTATAGTATATGAGGCTTTAATGTACAGTATGTGACATTAGCCTATATAGTCTATGGGATTTTAATATATGTAACCTTAATAACTAGAAAATTTGCAAACTCTGAAGAGATTGTGTGGGATTGCTGAGTCAAAATAGTGGAACTTACTGGAAAGGATCAAAGCGCTGTCGTTGCCACGGTAACCACACATTCCGTTAGAGTTCTCCATTTATTTCCTATGGGGGAAAAAATGTCCAAAAAGCTCATTTTAAACTATAAAGCTTAGACTTATAAAATACAATAGGTGAGATGTCCTGAATAAGCTCAACTGTGTGAAGTTTGAATGGTTTGAATTGGACAAAAAATGTAGGTCTAGTTAAATGACAAAAACACACAGAAGTGGAAGAAGAATATTAAAGACTTAAGACAACAATAGTGTGATTGCTGCATGACTCAGCAATCCCACTAATAATGATGACAATTTATAAAGTGCTTTTCATGACAACCAAGTCATCCCCAAAGCACTGTATAGTGAATCCATGATTCATTCACTCTAGTCTCACATGGGTGGTAGTAAAATACATGTGTACCCACAGCTGCCCTGGGGCAGACTGATGGCCATTCAAATTCATACAGACAAGGTGGGTGAGGTGCAATGTCTGATAGCAATGTCTGATATTCATTGGTTCATTTTCTTAAATTTTTTATTTATTATTACATTTGTCAGATTCAAATTATTTGTGTGACCATTGTGGGTTTTTGTGTCATTTACACAGGGTACCAACAATTTTATCCATGTCTGTATATATATCTATATATATAAGGTATGTAACTTTAGTATGCCGTACAGGTACCTTTGGTATATATAGGGTATGTAATTTGGATATCTAGTGTTTGTAACTTCAGTATGCAGTATAGGTAGCTTTGGCATACATGTATATATGGTATGTAACTTTTGCATATATATGTAACTTTTTGGTAAATATAAACTTTTCTTTTTACAAAACATTTTCTTGTTTTTTAAATTCTGGTCCTTAATTGGTTAGGTCTGTGGTTATCCTTTTCACTTTGTTCATTATTTTGTTCATTATTGCATGATAACTTGGCAACTTTAGGATCCGGATCGCTGCCTCTGAGCTTCTGCTACACTTGGCCCAGACAAAGATTTGTGCCTTGTAGATGGACTTTGAATCCCATCTAAGGTTTCAGTTGAACACTGGGGGTATTTTTAGTCTGCATCTCTGGATCCTCCCAGAAATGTTGAGATTCATACACTTCATTTTCTGTCACTGATAAAGCGTTAAAGCATCGATCTTTGCCTTTTTTGCAGAGAAATCAACAAAATGACAGAGAAACTGGACAAAAATGAACAAAATCACCAACATAATGTGTAATAAAGAAAAAAATCCATAAAATGAAATGGGGCTGTCAATAACGCTTATTGTGTTCATGCTGAGCTAATGTTGTGGATGTGCTGGTGGTCTAAATTAACCAAACATACCAAAAAATGAATACAATAATTCAGAAAATTAAAAAAAATGAACATAAACAAAATAAGCCCTTGTTTTGAGGGTTGTGTCAGGAAGGACATCCAACGTAAAAACCCTATGCCAGATCAAACATGCGAAGCATTGGTATCTTGCTGTGGCGACGCCTGAGGGGAGCAGTGGAAAGGAGAAGAAGAAGAAGAAACAAAATAAACAAAATTTGCAAGAAAACAAAAAAGGACACTGAACAAGCAGAAATGAATAATAAATTAACAAAATATTCCAAAAAATAAAGAAAATAAACAGTAACATGAAGAAAAGTGAACAAAATATACAGAGATGATCAAAACATGATGATTATTTCAATCAATAAAAATTTTTAAGTATTTTTGGCATTGATGAATGAAAAGTCTTTTTTCTGTCGAACTGCCAACAATTCAGTCTGTCTGCAGCTGCTTAAATCACCTCGTTACACAGCTGTCTTGTGTTCTGCTGATGAGAGAGACTTTACAAACCACGCCCACATCCTCCGAATACGTGTCCCTGCTGAAAACCACGCCTACGGAAAGTAGCATCGTAACACCAACGCATTATTAAAAACGGAAGAATAGGGGGAACCATCATCTGCAGGAAAAAAAATCTTGAACCATCATGATCAGCAATCTTTTAAACATTTAGTGAAACATCACTAGAACTCAGGTCTATGTTTAATAGAGAAAGTAAGAGCATTTCAACATGCACAGTGTGAAGGAACTCGAGGGATTGGGACTAAACATCTGTGTAGCCTTAAGAAAACCACTTATCAGTGAGGAGAATTGTAAAAAAGGCTTCAATTTGCTGGGGAGCATAAAGATTTGACTCTGGAGCAATGGAAGAAGGCCATGTGGTCTGAGTCCAGATTTACCCTGTTCCAGAGTGATGGGTGCATCAGGGTAAGAAGACAGGCAGATTAAGTGATGCCTAGTGCCTACTGTACAAGCCTGTGGGGGCAGTGCTATGATCTGGGGTTACTGCAGTTGGTCAGGTCTAGGTTCAGTAATGTTATGAGGTCAGTTGACTACCTGAATATACTGAATGGGCATTTTTTTTCTTCCCTGATGCCACAAGATTCTACTATGTCAGCACCAGGCTTCATGGGGCTCAGATTGTCAAAGAGTGGTTCAGGGAGCCTGAGACATCATTTTCACACATGAATTGGCCTCCACAGAGTCCAGACCTTAACCCTGTTGACAATCTGTGAGATGTGCTGGAGAAGACTTGGCACAGTGGTCTGACTCTCCATCAATGCAATATCTTGGAGGAAAAATTAATGCAACTCTGCCATAATCAAAGCTAATGGTAGTCCAATGAAATATTAGTGTGTGACTTTTAGCCAGGCAGTGTATTCAATCTGTTTGCTTGTTTTGTTTGCAATTTTATTGGTCTGTGTCCTTGAGTGTTTTGAAAGGTGTCCATAAACAAAATGTACTTTTGTCATTATTTTCGATTTTTAGGTCATTAAGTTCCTATTACATGTTACTTACAGGGATAAATCTCCATGTGTGACTCTGATACATGTGGAAACGTCAATTTGACTCTGGTCTTGACCTGCATCATCTGAATCATCCTTTTCTACTTTGTCATCTGGATGCCGCAGAGCTGATCTGTGTTTTTCTCTGAACTGTAAAATCTTGTGTGTGCACAAACAGAAGGCCGTCGTCTGTATTAACTCGCCAGTTGACCTCTGCTCGACGCCACCGCTGCAGGCCATGTATGATAACTGACTCCGATGCCTTCCAGTGAGATGCAGTGACTCTTGTTCACCACTAGATGGCACTGCTGTATAGAAACAGAGCACAAGTGAGTCACAACATGTTCACACTGTGGATCACGATGCATGAGCCTGGTATCTGGTTTAACTCTGCTTATGTCACTGTTTGTCTCCACAGCTCATGACTGATTTCATCCAGGACTTTTTAGTTTCTTTCACATTAACAGGGTCCGTAATGTCCTTTTCAAAAATTAAAAGTCATTCAAAAAAGAGGTCAGGTCTTCATCAGTACAAGAACAGCTACAGTTACAAAAGGGTACTTAAAAAGGTGGATGTGTTGATTTTTGGTGAAGTTTTTGGACTATATAGGTCATATTTGTTCTTTTGGGGAATTATTTTTACTCCTTTTTGATCATATTGTGGATTATTTTAGTCATTTCATTTCCTGGATTAATTTAGGTACAGTAATTTCTTTCCATTTTGTGGATTATTTTTGTTCATTTTATGGATCCATCCATTTTTTCTACCCTGTGATCCTTGTGGGGGGGGTGCTGGAGCCAATCCCAGCTGACTTGGGGTGAAGGCAGGGTACACCCTGGATGAGTTGCCAGTTCATTGCAGGGCTGACACATAGAGACAGACAACCATT
>JAQQAE010013769.1:0-12624 GCA_029823295.1 Pseudamia nigra | reverse complement strand
GCAAAGTGTTTTTGGGGTGGTAATAATGCCCAGGATGAAGAGATAAGTGACTCCAACAAGCACATGTTTCAGTGCACACGTGTAGGTGGAAGTTGTTTTATGCCTAGTATGAAAAATAATTACCTTACCTTTACATCTACATTCTCACATCATGAATATGTTTTTGATAGACATGTGAATTCTCCTCAATACATGATATGCTGTTTAAATGGCAGACTCAAGTGAGGACACTGCTGGTGTTTCAGTGATCTTACTTTAGGATCTTGAGAGGAATCGATGTGTCCTTAATGGCAACAATGACGCCACCGTGGTCCAGGTACAGTATATGGTGCTCCTCTTCAAAAACCTGTAAATCAGAACTAAACATTAGCTGTACTGAAGAAAATTTCTAGTGCTGTAAATTATTCTGCTTCATGTTAATATGCTGGAAAAATCAGTTCAATTCATTAAAAGCAAGTCCATCTGGATGTGGCCTTAAAATTAATGCCAAAGTTTCTGGTGCTCAGTTGGATTAAATGGATAAAAAATTAGATTTTATATCTCCTTGAGCTCTCTTTCTTTCATGAGAGTGGGGAGAGAGCGAAGATGAGGTGAGCTGAAAAGGGATGGCGTATAGAGGAAAAAGAGAAGCGTTGAGAAAGAACGTGATGTACCTGTCTCCACGTCTTCCCACAGTCTGAAGTGATGTACATGTCCTCTTTATATTCGACCAGCTTGGAGCCAAGGTTACCTAGAGGAAAGAGCAGGGATTTAGAATTTCATCAGGCTGGGATGCTGGCATCAGGCATGCATCGACTGACTCAAACAAATAAAAAAAAAATCAAACAAACAAAGAAGATGTGAGCTGAGTAGATGGTGAAATGCGAGGAAGCCCCGAAGGTCAGGAGTTGTTGAATTGTTCTCAATAACTTTTTTTGCACTATTTCCCTTTTAAAAACTAGACCAGATGGAAGAATGGGCTTTAAACTCCATAAAACAAATTCAATTAAGTGAGATATTTTTGGAAACGGAGTTTACTTATGTCCAATTAAAAAAGACATGAGGGTCTTTTGGGACAAATTTTGTTAAAGTAAAAGGACGGTTTTAAGACATACAGTAAGAGCAATTCTGACTTTGTACTAAACAGGAAATGTCTATATATCAGATATTAATTTATATAGAGACAGTATAAAAAGTATATTTATAATTCTGACTAAATAAAAGTAAAACATTTGACTTCATCATGCATTTATTTTGACTGCATTTTGGCCTATAGTATCTCATGCTACATTTTGCCGAGAGGTTTAAATTCACTTACAAAAATAAACTTTTTAAGGTTAGAATTAAACTATAGTGATATGTCATTTATATATTTTTCATTGTGGGTCACTTTGAAGATTAATTTTTCCATTTTATTTTGTTATTATTTTGTCATATTTGCTGCATTATTTGTTAAATTTTTCCCAGCTCACCAGTTCAACCCAAATATCAAAATAAAATACCTAGAGGGTAAAAGAGAAATCTGCATTTCTCAAGTAGGTGACAAAAAAACAAAGGTGTAAATTTACAAGGAATAATACAGTATGTACAGAAATGGGCATTACATGGTACAGCAAGGGAAAAGTGTCACATATCTGCTTTGCCTTTTCCTGTCAGGATTGAATGCCCCACTCCAAGATCACTTACTCTCCCATTTTCACTTCCTTTTGCTTTGACCGTGGAATACTGGAGCACAAACGGTGGTTCAGTGAATCCTTCTGTGACTTAGGCTGTTCAGGCATAAAGGACTGTTTTTTTCTTTTACTCTGTCAGAATTACTTGTGTCAGAGCATTGCACGGGGTAAACAGTGTTTTGTCTCTGGACCAGCCTTCACCTGACAGTGTTTGCATATCATGGACTGTTTCTTTAGGGGCTGGAGTAAAACGAGAAAAGATGGTCTCACCAGCGCCCATGATGAGTCCTGGAGCAGAGTCTTTGGTGTGGACGGTCCCAGATACATAGGGGTTGTCTGCCCAGCGCAGATGGAGGTGCAGGTGACAATCAGGCTGAAGAGACAAGACAATTTTAATCAAGAATGTAACATTTCCTGCTTGTCTTAGCAAAGAGAAAGATTCAAACTGCTCTAAAAAAGGAGCAGTGGTGCAGCTGGCAATACACTGAATGGAGAGAGAGCGAGAGAGAGAGACAGAGAGAGAGAGAGAGAGAGAGAGAGAGCGAGCGAGAAAAGAATAGTTTCACAGTGGTTATGTTCTAAATAAGCAATTTTCTAATGGTGTTGCCAAACCAGACAATGACACACAGTATATATGATTTGAGGAATGCACCTATTTTTGTCACTGCATTCAGATTCATTAACTTCATTTCCTTTCAGCTGTTCACTTCAGGGGTCGCCACACTAAATCATCTGCCTCCATTTCAAACTATCCTCTGCATCTTCTTTTCTCACGTGAACTAACTTTATGTCCTTCATGTCCTAACAACACAAATTAAAAAAAAAAAAAAAACAAAATGAACAAAAAATTGGAAATGTGTGCAAAACATGCAAAATGATATGGACCATCCATAAAATTAAAAAAAGAATCCAGGGAAAAACAATGGAAAAGAACAAATTAATCAAAAAGGTAAGCAAAGTAATCCACAAAATGAACAAAATAATTTTTTGCACATACATCTGCCAAGGCTGTTGTTCACCCAAACTTTTATCTTTTGACCAGCCAAGGATGTTATGTGATCATGTTGGTTTGTCTATTTGTTAGCAGGATTACACAAAAAATACTGGATGGATTTTGATGAATGGCCCTATCTCACATTAATGTGTTCAGACTTGGCCCAAGGACTACCTCTTTTGAAAATTTAATCAAAATCCATCCAGTAGTTTTTGCATAATTCTGCTAACAAATGGATAAACAGATAAACAGACAAACCACATAATCTCAGTAAAAAGGTGGTAAAAATGTACATAAATAGACATGCAAAAAAATCCATAAAATGAAACAGAAATGACAATCCGCCCTGCAACAGATGCAGTGCACTGTTCAATCAAAGTCCAACATCAAATTAAATATGCCCAGTGGTTTTTGTTACCCAACACTTCACACATTAACCCGAATGAGTCCACTTTTGTGTCCTGAGTCACACTGAAAACCACTTTTCTAAACCACAAACACACACTCACACCCTCACACTAAAGGAAAATACAACCTAAGCACATGATCCTCTGCGTGTCCACATGATCTGAGTGTGTGTTGCACACATATCGGTCTCTCAGCCAGAACTGAACCAGTAGTTAGAGCAGTAGGAGAGAACAGCAGAACTAACCAGACTCTTGATTATTACATTGTTTCGCCTATGCAGTCCTGTTGCTGGTTGCAGATATAAATGAATTACCTGAAGGTCAGCACAACAAAACAGGAAAATAATAAATGCAAGAAGACTGGCAGGGTCTCTGCAGGTAAATACCCCCACACGCTGATAAAACCCAAAGTGATGATCAAAAAGGCTTATTATTCTGCAATGTAATGCTTTTCTTTTCTGAAAATGCTACATATTTTACCTAAAGTGTGAAATACAAACATGGTCCTATTTAACACAACATGACACTGATGTCACCTGAATTAAAACAGAAGTAAATGGCTGAAAGTATCACCTCACTGAAATGGTGAAGAGTCTCAGAGATATATGATAATTGCACTACTAATACATATCAGCCCGAGGATTTACAGCTACCGATGAGATGTAATAGAAGCTAATTCACTTCAAATAAGACATCAGGCTGGAGATTTAGCAAAACAAACATCTGTCAGAGGCACTCTGAATCTTGTTGGTAAAAAATCTGAAAGTGTACAAGGATACATTAATGTACAATAATTTCTCCTTTCACTCTAAAGCTTATTGGATTACCCTGGATTTCCAGGCTCATAATGCTGGTATGTTTAAGGATGAAATGCAGTCATTAATCACACGCATTTATTTTTACTTCATGTTACTTTTTTTGTTTATGATACTTATGTTATTTTATGTTGGGGTTGGGGTAATCTCATTTCCATAAAAATATTACTAGATAAGTTTGACAATGATACAAAATTAAAAGTGGAGTTACTGTACAAGCAGTGCTCTTTATTTCAAGCATTCATGGGATTTAATTGTTGATAGATATGAGTGATATTAATATCCTCGGGAAGACTATGCTGCTTTGATCTGAATAGGATGATACTGTTTTCTCAGAAGACCTCGGCCTGATATTATACTTCTCAACTGGAATTACCTAAGAATACAATAGTGCAAAGAATAAAAATTGCACCAATCTTAATTTTTTCTGTTCAGGTCTAACAGTGCCAAATTTTGGAGGTGGTGTTGGTGATATCAGTCAATAAATTTGTTATCTGCCCCTAAACTATATTTTATATCAGCCTCAAGATATCAAGATTAAACCGTTGACCTCTAGTTTCAAGTGCACTTACAGGAGTTAGTGAGGCCTGAAAGTGTTTAGTTAGTCTGGTTTACAGTAACAGCAGCCCCTACCGTGTTCTGTTGTCACAAAGAAAAAGGCCACAGGATGAACAATGTGTCAAACTGCCAAGAGCTACAGCTGTCACAGATGATGAGCGGTTCAAAAATACAAGAATGCCAGTCTAAAGTGCTTCTAAGAGACTCTGAGGGACAGATTTATGTTCTGCTTTATTGGGATGAGTTAATGTTTCACTTCTACCACAGAAAAATACTCTGGTCTTCTTGGATTAATGATATTTCAGGGGAACTTTCTGCGCAAGCAGTGTTAAAGCATCTTGTTTGACATTTATCAAAACAAGCTAGAGATATCAGAATATATTGTGCTAATGCATGCTGGAGTCTTCGTGAACTGTTTTGTATCTGCTCCTTTTCACCCAGCACCAGTAAGCTACTCTCCAACATCCAGACATACCCACAGTTTACCTGCCAGCCTGCAGCCTGTCCATTGCAATTACATTTCAGCAAATACTGCCTTAGTGTAGGAACTGATCATTCTGTCAACAATAAGGTAATACTGGAATTGGACCTTTCCATTAAAAAAAAAAAACACTATGAATCTTAGTTTTAAAGATTGCAAGATTTTGCCATGTCTTTTTTCCTGTTTTTCTCTCTTCCTTGTTGAAGCGACACCTGGCGCATCTGCTCTTTCTTTCTGTCACACACACACAGGCAGGTGCATTTACACATGCTCTAATATTACTGCATTTGCAGTACTGTATATGCCAGTGCCTGCCCGGCTGTGCAGGAATATTAAACTCATTGGCTCCAGTATATGATATTTCTGTAATGTTTATTGGTTTCTTATTGATTTCACTCACTGTTTGTTGTTGTACTGTTGCTACACAGGCGCAGTGAAGAGAAAAGCAGAGAAAATGCATGGTGAGCAGTAGAAATCAAACAAGTTTGAAACCCATCCAACGCCTCAAGGGAGTTGGGGGTGTGAGGCATGGTCAACCCTGGCTGCAATCACAAGCAAATATTGGAGCCGTGCACAGCTGCAAATCGGGTCTGAAATCACACAGTGCACGCCAGCCTCTAGAGACACTGTGCCTTGCCTTTGAAATACCTACATACATGTTTGTATTGCCATTGCTGAGGTTGAAGGTCAGATCATTGCTGTGGTTCTTACCGATAAAAACTTCCTCCCAAAAAGACATTACGTAATACATTTCCACTAATCTACCTATAACATATTTGTCTGGACAGGTGAAAAAAAAAATGTAATTTTTCTCAGTTTTGCTGAGTTATGGCACTTTGTAGAACAGAATAGGATGAGTCATGACTGATGAGTGCTGTAAAGCATTCTTGAAAATCCAAAGTCATTTATTTAAATTGAGCAAAACATCAAAAGAAACATTAAATACTGCATTTTTGTATTTTGTGCATTACACGGCCTCAAATAATAGAGTGATAGAAGATACAGCACATCAAATATCTCTAACTTTCTGCACTAGATCAAAGGCAGATTGCAAGCATTAATCTACACTCGCCTCACTCACGCATTATGAAAAACTGCCCCTGTGTATGAGACGTCATTACTCTCCCTCTCCCAGGAAATGGATAAATCTGACAGTGTTTGCCTGTGCGCTGACACATCAGGTGGTGCCTCTGGTGTCTGGTTTTGTCTCGATAGCAGACGTGTGATGTCATTGAAGTGATATATGTGAAGCAGGTGTTTGACATAAAGCCCTCTCTCTGCTTGACATCAGGTTATTTGTAACTTATTTGCTTTGCAAGGTTGTTCCACTGAGGTCAAAGAGACGAAGAAGCCAGTATCAGAGCAGGTGCGTGTTAGTGATGGTAAACAAGTCCTGAGCCGATACCTACTCTTCCCTTCAAATGTGTCAGCTGACTAGAGTGATGGTTTGAATAAAGGAGCAAACTGCCATCCCTTCCCTTGCGGTGAGGTGTGATGTATGGATATCAGACCACAGGGCACTCATTGCTCTATGCTGTCGAGCCCTGCAGCAGCAACACTGACAAGACAAATGAAGGAGTAAGGCAGGCAACTCGCACACGTGCCTCAAAGTATAACACTCACTCTTTCTTCTCTTACTCGGTGTTCACAACCTGAACTACTGGGCTGAATATTTGACTGATTGTCAGAGCTAGAGCCTCAGTTTGCAACAGCCTCAGTTTGCAACAGCATCGAGATGTGTAAAGGAAGGTACAGTACAGTCCCATATGTCTGAGTGAATCCCAAGCAGCCTAACTAATTTTGTAGATGTCAACAGCTGTGTTTTCATAAAATGTAAAGCAAATCTGAAGTAAACTTTTGAAAAGTCAGAAAAAAGTGTACCGGTACACAAACTAGTGATTGAATAATGTCTTGACAAGGTCTTGCTATAGAACTACAGCATCCTCTTTCCAATTTGAAGTTTTTCATGTATGAAACAATAGCAAACAATTCTTTTGGAATATTTTTCCTCATCAGCTCAAGTATAATGGGAGTGTCTGGTCTATACCACTTTTTAAAACGGGTGATAATCATAGCTTTAGCAATGTACAGTGGTGCCCCGGGTAACGAACGCTTCTACCAACAAAAAATTCGGGTAATAAAAAAAATTTGGCCAAAATTATGTCTCAGCTAACAAAATGTTTTGTAAAATTTCAGTTTACAAACTTTGTAATTCGGGTTACGAATCTCTCCACCTATTGTTTCACCTAATTTTTCACTTTTTTCTCCTAAAATGCTGCTTTATTTTGTGTTTTTCATCATGGGACCTAAGAAAAGTGGCTGTCTCCATCTCATCCTCCTCTGGTAAGTGTCTTTATAAATCAATAAATGTGCAAAGACGGGTGTGTAATACATACTTTATATGGGAGTTTTCATGGATCCAGAACGGATTCATTGGTTTTACATGTATTCCTATGTAAAAACTAGCTTTGGCTAATGGATGATTTGCCCAATGAACGTGACGCTGGAACAGATTCAGTTCGTTAGCTGGTGTACCACTGTACTTCAAAAGTACTGTACTAGAACAAATATTTCTTCAAAAATTAGATAGTTTTGTTGGAAACAACTATTTATTGAGAGAGAGTCAAATTTTTCCACAGCTCAAGCAATAACGAAAACAATGGAAGAAATCACAACAATTGATAAAAAGAAATATACAAGAGGGGCATTTATCGATTTAAAGAAGGCATTTGACACAATAGATCATTCAATTTTGATTTCTAAGTTGAATAAATATGATGTGAGATGAGTCGTTCTAAACTGGATGAAAAGCTATTTACAAAACAGGCAACAATGTACATTTCACTGGTCATCATCAGAATGTATGAGGATTCAGTGTGGGGTTCCACAACGTTCACAAGGTTTGGGGCCTAAACTCTTTATTTTATATAGTAATGGCATTTTGTGAAGTTTGTAAATTATTACAGTTTGTTTTGTTAGTAGATGCCATTTCCTGTTCAATAGATAATTTAAAAATTGAAAATAAGTTATACCAAATTTGGAAAAAACTAAGTTCACAGTTTTTGCTAATAGAAGAAAAGATGAAGTCTTGTTATCTACTGATGGAGATGACATTGAGAAAGTATCTGAATTTAGGTTTTTTCAAGTTATTTTGGATGGAAAATCATCATATTGTATGTTTTAAATAAGGCGTGCATGAATATTTTTATTTTGAACAAAGTCAAGTATGTTTTTAATTGCCACACAATGAGGGTTACAAAACTTAGAGAAATAATTGAACTGCAGAAATTATTAGTTATGTTTGAAGCCAAAAACAAAGTATTGCCAGAGAATATACAAAAGTTGTTTGTGTTTACCTCAAAAGATGAAAATTACAGGAAAAAAAATTGATTTCAAGCATCAAGATGCTTGCACCAGTTTAAAACAAATGTGTATTTCTGTTGCTGGTCTATCACTTTGTAATGCTCAAGAGAATGATTTAAAGGGTTGTACAAATCATTTCTAGATTTTCAGAAATTTATAGGGAGAAACAAATGAGACAATATGCACTTGAAATTTAACTGGATGTTAATTTCCTTTTGTTTGACCTTGATGAAAAATGTACATTTATATGCATTACACTTACTCTATGTGGGTTATTTTAGTTTTATGTTGTTATCATCAGGGCTGTAGTTAATAAATGTGAACTACTATCATTTTCTGACATTTTTGTCAAATAGTTTAATTAGCTGAAAGTTACCATCACAAAGGACACTGGTTTATTCAACTGCTCATACTTGTCTATGATAAATACGTATTTGCAAAGGCGGCCACTTTAAAGCCAGAAAGTATTTTGTCTCATACACACAGTACTGACACCAAACAAGGAAACTGTATTCTTACCACTTTGCATGTGATCGGTTTGCCGTTCATGTCAGTTGAAGGTGGGTTCAAGTGCTGCCAGTCTCGTCCTTTGTTGTAGGTGATGACAGTGGTCACTTTGCCATCAATCTTTTGATTCGCCAGGAAAACACCTTTGATTCCACGTACCTGGAGAAGGAAGAGGACAAAAAGCTGTAGTTCTGTGACCATTAATCACCATGCACCCCAGTGGCTGACATTGTTTATATTGGGTTTCAAAGGCTGTGTGTAATGTTTAGTGACATCTAGTGGTGAAACATGTACAGTAGGTGCAGCATGATGGACATTGTAATCTAGTCTGCTCCCTCTGGTTCATTCTACATTAATGTAAACACAGCATTTATTATTTCTGTATGATGATACACTAGTGAAACATGCTTATAAATATTGCATTCCATTTATGAAATTAGTTTGTGCTGATCTAACCATGAGTGGAAATTCAAAACACATCAGGGTTAACACCTTTGTTCATCATGCATCTCCACGATGTCCAGCTGACCATTTGTGTTCAGATTGTGTTCCTGCTGATGTAACCTCTGCCTGTTGGCTGAAGAACTGAGTGCATTGTTATTACATCAGTCTTTTAAAGAATAAACACAAGATCTGCTATGCACAGGAGAGGCAAGAAACCATACTTTTAGAACTAATACACCTGCATTGGTTAGATTTAGAGATTTACCCATGCATAATGCCCATGCTGATATTTTTCTGTGGTGTGCTTATTGGTAATGCACAAGGATCTGGAGTTGGTTCCGAGGAGCCACACAACAACAACCCACTGCTCTTAAGGGTGTGCAATGTGGGTTGAGAATACATTTCTACACAAGCATTAAAAAGATGAGCTTAACTTTTACTCTTGCACATTAAGTGGACATCTAAGTGTTATTTTACAGATTTAAACCCACCTTTCTCTGTCCATGCATGACAACACTGCTTCTGTTCTTATATCTGTCTAAATCCTACATATGACTTTACAAACCTTTATTCAGGATCATAGTGTAACAAAAGCTGACTCAGTATTGTCAGTTGCACAGTAATATCTTTCATTGTTTGCTGACTTGAGCCAACATAAGCTTCTGGTTAAATGAAATCAAGTCAGGCTTCTTTTAAGGAAGAAGAGTTGGGTATGGACATTTAAGACTGTAGCCACAAAACGGCATGCGTTTAATAAAACCAAGATGTCTTTTATTGCCTGTGTCTGAAGTTTTATTTGTGCTATAAGAGTTCAATTTAGTAACTGGATCTTAAAACAGTACTGTTTAACATAGGCCCAAAATGTCCATGAGGATTCATATAAAGAATCCAAGCATGGAACTGCTTTAACTGAGCTGTAGCTTGGGCTTGAACTTGCGCTAAAAGCAGAAACTCCCCTTTAACTGAAAGGAGTAGTTGAAACCTGATTACCCACAATGTATTTCAGGGCAATCCACGTTACATCGAGGCTAAAAGGAAACCACTGACACAGAAACTGCAGGGCTGTAAAAATTTAATTCACTGAAGTCAATACAGACTCCATGGTTTCGAGGTGCAGGTTCTGAGGCTGAAACATTTAACAGCACAATGATGAAGACAAAGCAAACAGACATTTAACCAGAGCCAGACAGTATGTCAGACATGTCTGCAGATTTCCCAGCTCTCCGTCCTATCTGTGATGTAGCACTGATGTTTATATGTCTCAATCAAAGGATGTAAGCTTTCTTGCATTCATGTCTTTCCAGACATCTGACTTTTCTCATTCTGTCTGACTTTTGCTCTTCATTTTTGCCTCTTTGACCTGAAGTCTTCATCCATCTTCTGTATGTTGTCTGCCTCTTTATCTCCATCTTCAGCTTGTGATGAGAGTGCTGCCGCTAGCCAAGGATGAAAAAGGAGGAGGAAATGAGTTTTGCGGTGAGGGCTTTCGTGTTCATGGTCCACCGCCACCTCTTCAACACTTCCTCTTCTTCAGCCTCCTCTCTTCATCAATTTATCTTAAGACCTTGCCAAACCACTTGTTGATATAGAGATGAACAATAGCTCATCTGCTGGAACATGCAGAATGAAATGCACTCAAGGCTACTGCAGCAACTTCAGAGTTTTATGAACCAAGGCCCCAAGGAAGGTATGTGAAAAGTCTTTCAACAAAACAAACATTTGAAGAAAATGACCGACTGGCAGTTATGTGAAGAAACGTCACGCACATATTGGCATTTTTAAAAAGTTTATCTTTACATGGCATGTAAAGTCGTCTGCATGAGTAGAAAGAATCCAGAAAGTGAAGTAAGTAGAACAAAAACCCAAAATAGAAACTATACACTGAATGACCTTTTCTGGTGTTAACCAGTTTAATATCAGCTATTTGGCTCAAATACGCACCCTCCTCCTGAAGCCCTCCACATCATCTGGTCAAATTTCCTTACCAATGGTGAGAATTTTTAAATTTTGAAACAGAGAATGCGATTTTTTAAAATTACAACATGTTGGTATCGAATATTTCTTCAATTATGACACAATTGTATTTAACATAAAAAGGTTATGATGAAATCCTACTGATCTGAGACTTACTCGGGATGGTACCCAAAAAATCATTCATCTGAATAATTTTGTTTATTATATTGTTCGATTTTTGGATTTTAAAAAAATCATTTTCTTGTTCATTTTTTGATAATTTTGCTCATTTTGTTTATTTACTTTTTGTTTTACTCATTTTGATGTGAATGAAAATGAACAAAATGAATCCACTGTTCGTTATTATGCCTTTTGGTCTTTTATAGTTAAATCTTAAAAACATAAAAATACTATGCAATGTGGATTTCTGAGTGTGGAAGTAGATGCCATGTTTCTTTTTTGTGTCTTGAGCCAAAAAAGTTTGGGAAACATTGGTATGGACTACAAATCATGTACTGTTTTTGTTAAACTGGATTTTGCCTGGGAAATAATTAAAATATCTGAGAATGTCTACGTGCAGCAGCTCTCGGCAGACTGACTCTCAGTATAACAGGGTGTACCCTCCAGAGATCCCATATCTGGAAGGAGCTCAAAGAAAATCACGGCTCAGCTGCTGAACATGGAGCTGCTGAGGTGGTTAAGGCATCTGATTAGAATGCCTGACACCTCCTGATGAAAACTCAACTGTGAGGAGACTGAAGCACTGACAAAGAACATACTGCAGGGATTATACACTGTATGCAGGAAGTGGCTGACAAAAAGACCCCAGACTGCCTTTTGCCACCAGGACACGTACCCAGACAAACACTACAAAAGGGTTCAGAAAGTTTCCATTATATATACATACAACATAAAACAATCAATTACTTACTGTTATTGTGGTTTGTTTTAGGGTTATGTTTGAATTGGTTCATTTTGATCATGATTGTTTGCTTTGTTGTGGTCTTCAAGCACCTTCTTACTAAAGGTCAACTGATTATCGGCCGGGTCGATTTTCGGTGCCAATATTTGGAATTTTGACGTACAGTATATTGGTATCGGTGTTCTTTAAATCCGAAGGGCAGATATCAAGAAATCAATATTAAAAAATCAATTAAAAACTGTTTTATTTCGGCTCAGCCACCCCTCTCTCTTTTTCTTTCCTACTACAGTACATCTGTCACCAGCATTGTTCTGCCCACGGCGACATCTGATTAGTTAAACAAGTTTAAGTGGCAGAGACACTGAAGCAGAGACTGTCCTCACACACACACACACACACACGGTGGAGATGTGTTTTGTCATGTCGAGAACGAACGGAGTAAACATTAGCGGCTCTGCTAAGCTAGTAGCACCTCCCGACATGTCTGTGAATTACTTGAAACAATGCTGTTGGTAATATCGATGTGGA
>JAQQAE010013768.1:0-12624 GCA_029823295.1 Pseudamia nigra | reverse complement strand
TGGTTGCTTATTTTATTTTATTGGTCATCTTATTGATTATTCCGTTTATTGTTGATTGTCATCTTTTATTATGTTGGTCATGTTTGGTTATTATTTACAGAAAAGTAAATCAACCAAAAATTTTTATTAACTCTTAAATTTATTTGAGATTATGCCATTCTGAAAGTGAACAGAAAAACCAGGATAATAAAAAAAACAATCAAGACAATGGAAGAAAAAGAGATCACAAAAAATAATCAGGAAAATGAAAAAAAATAACACAAAAATAACACAATTAATTAAAAAAATTAGCAAAATAATCATACAAATGAGCAAAGATAAACAAAAAAATCAATAAACATTGAAAAAAAATCCAGAAAATGAATAAAAATAAACAAAGTAATCAAGAAAATGAATAAAGGATAACAAAATCATTTTAAATAATGAATTTTATATAATAAAATAAAATAAAACAGAAATACACATAATATTTGTGTATTTGAAAGGCTTCACTAACCATTTTGGGTGAAGACAATCCTTTAAACTGAAGGGAGATGGCTAAAAGTGCACTGCAGCTGTAATCCTAAACTACGTACTTTTTCTTTTTTTTCTCCAGTTTGATCTGCAGGTTTGGTCCCAGGGGGTGAAGCAGAGCCGCTGACCTGTGCAGGATGGAGGGAGATGTCTGGGCAGAACACCTCACCGCCTCAGGGTGGGGCTTCAGCACGAGCGTCAAACCCAGTCTATGGTCAAACTACACACAAGAAATACAGCATGGACCGGAAACGGTGCTTCACAATAAAAGGTAAAACACTCCATTCCCCCTCAAAGGTAATAACTGCACGTTTGGTCAAAATTCAAGTCGGTCTGGAAGTGGACATTCTGTATGATTTAAACTATGAACAATTCCATGTTCACACTGCGGTTCAGATCTGATTCAATTCAATTTTTATTTGTACAGCGCCAATCATAATCGCCGATTATCTCTAGGCCCTTCACAATTCGAGGCTGAGACCTCATGACTATACAGAGAGCAAACCCAACAGAACCACCGAGAGCAAGCCAAAAATCTGATCATTTTGTTCCTATGTGACTTGCTTTATTTTTTCATGAAAATGTTTAAAAGTATATGCATTTATACCTATAAGAGTCAAAGGGTAAATTTTGCCCCTATTGAAAGTCATTGATTTTGGCCCAGTTTGTGTTGAAGATTTTAGGCATGGGGTAAATATGTGAGTGCAATCTGAAAGCAATGTCAAGTCATTTATCATGTCATACTGTTGCTTACCTTTTTTTTCCCCCCTTAAAAGGAAGCCTTGTAATAAATGCAAGGGTGTATGTTTTGTCTGACCAGGACAAAATCATCAAGAAAGTGAGTAAAAATTAACAAACTAATCAAAAAAGTGAACAAAATGATCAAGAAAATAAATTAAAATGAACAAAATATTCAAGAATGTTAGTAACAATGACTAAACCTGTCAACAAAGGGGTAAAAATGAAAAAAAAATCAAGAAACTAGGATAAAAAATTAACAGAATAATTGGAAAATAATTAAAAATGAATGATGTAATCTAGAAAGTGTGTAAAAATGACCAAAATAATCAACAATGTTAATAAAAATGAATAAACTCATCAAGAAAATTGGTTTTAAAAAAAACCTAATCGAGAACAAAAAGTTAACAAAATAACAAGGAAAATGAAAAACAAAAAAACATGAAAATTATGGGAGTTAACAAAAATGAGCAAAAATATACAAAATCATCAAAGAAAGTAACAACAAATGAGAAAATAAACAACAAAGTGAACAAACAAACAAAATTTGGCACAAAATGAACAAAATAGCCAAGAAAATGAACAAAACTTCAGAAAAAAGACGACAATACATAAAGAAAAAAGAACACAGTAACTCAGAAAATTAACTAAGAAAGAAAATTAATTAAAATATTATCCGCATCTATGGATGAATGCATTTTACAGGTCCTAGAGTGTGTCTACTGTCTTCTAAAACCTCTCCATTTTAGAGGGTAAGTGGACCACTGGATTCTGCTTTTAGCCATATTTGAGACGATAATGTGAACAGGCAAACAAAAGAAATCGGATCTGAGCATTCGGATTGAGCACTGAGGCTGGTGATGAGAAATTTCAATATGACCATATAAAAATCCACGCGTTTTACGTTGAAACTCCGAACAGGAAGTGCGTCGGGTCGCCCTTGTGACTTCACGGCTTCGTCTCGCCTCATCAGGAGACTTCGGCTCCACTCGCAGAAACAGCACCGGCCTGTATGGTGGAGAACCGTTTCGTATTTTTACCTTTTTCTGGGGACCGGCTGTATGATCAAGCTACAATCTTCAATGAGTAAGCATATCCCAGTAAGTACCGTGTTTCTACGGTGCCATTTTGTGTCGTCCTTCTTCTCTGTGTGTTGTTTAAATATGCTAGATCTGTTAGCAACTGGCCTTCGCGTTTCCTTGTTGAAGTCACGGCCTGCTCGGTACAAACCTCGTCTGATAGACCCGTGTTTCTGCGCCAAAACACTAATTTCCTTCTTAAATTATGATATAACGTATCCGTGTGTGTTGGCGTATTTGCATGGCTGCTTAACGGTATGGTTGTCGTAGACAGCGCCGGCTGATCGTCCCTGACTGCTTAGTCGGAAGTTTCTCTCACGTGAAATCGACGCTTTTTTAAAAATTGAAATTAGCCACGGACGTATTTGACATTTAAAGTATTTCTGACAGACTCTACAGGGCTCCTGCTTTAACGGGGCGTCGTGTTTGTCACCTTTAAACGACGTGTGCTCAGTCTTTCTTCCAGCTCTTGACAGCACCTATAGGCCTCTAATGGTATATGATGGCGCCCATCCTGTCCTCACACAAAGGGCACTTTACAGCTTTGTACGATAACATGTTAACTTATTTCCTTTCTAAACCCCACACTTTCTGTTTTGTGTCTCTTTTTATTTCTTTTTCCACTTCGTTTGTTTTGTAATTGCTCCCTTTTGGGCGACGTGTAGTGTTTTGTTCCAATTTCTGGTTTTCAGCCGGAAAATACCGGATTAACAAAGCATACTTGGTCACCTTAGCTTGTTTGGAGCACAACATTTACACCAATATTTGTATTTTAATGGAATAAAAGAGGTCCGTTTCATTATATTAGACGTCCTTAACACGCGCAACTTAATATATATGTTTTGAGGTTTGTTTGGAACAAATTAATAGATTTGGAACGACCTGGATTTATAGATAATGCAGATATAAACCTGGTTCCCGTGGGTAAAATCTCTCTACCACAGACTTCCCTGAGGTATGACATGGCATCTTCAGGTCTTGAAAACGTCTTAAAATGTCAACTGTATAAATGTAAGGTTTTAAACGTTATTGTCACGTCTTACATTTGATTTTACCAGTCACAGTCCTTTGATCTCGTCTTTCATTTTCACATTTGATTTTAACCTCGAGTTTTGACAACTTGTAACGTCAACCACACCCAATGTTCGTCTTTTTACTTTGTACTGTCAGTCATTTGTTATTAAGTGCAAGTCCTTTATTTTTTTTGTAATATTTCAGTTATATTTCTGCTAATTTTTATGATCACTTTGGGCACGTTTCTTCACTTTGTGCAACCTTTTGACCATTTTTAGTCAGTGAGTTATTTTTGTAGTTTTTGTTCTTCTTTACAATCCTTTAATTTTGTCAATTTTGTTCAGTTTTTTAAATATATATTTCACAGTTTTTACTAGTTCATTTTTATTTGGTCCACTCTTTAACTGTTCACTTTTTTGTAAATGTTTCTTGTCATTTTGTTTACCTGAAGCTTATCTGGTTGATTTTGATCTAATGTAAAGCCAATACCAGAGTAAAGAACAAACAACAAAAATTTCATTCAACATAATAGTGTGATCTCTCAGTTCTCTTTCAGCTGAAATTAACACAAAAATAAATCCCAATGTCAAAAATGCATGTCGCAGAACGTGTTTTCACAAGTGTTTGGTAATTATGGCTTTATCACCCAGCTCTGCTTATGTATTTATTGTTGAAGAGAATCATTGACATCAGAGAATTTAACACAGTGGGATTTCATTATTTCCTGGTGTAAAGAGTGAAAACACCGGGAACAAAATGGCGGTGAAAATGTGAGTCAGATTTATGATGGTGATGAAGTTAAAGCCCTCCTGCCGGCCTCATGTGGAGCTCAGCTTTCACAGATATGACCTAGATGTCAGAAATGACACATCCCTCCTATTGTGCACCGGCTTCCATTAGGTAGGAAATTATACAGTACTGCAGTCATACTTTATGTAACTCGCTGCCAGTTAATGATTACAAGATGTCATGATCCCCAACTTAAAATGTAATTATTCTCCTCAGTTTTGAAATGTGTTGTAGAGGACAGACGGATAGATTGCTGTATTTGCATTTAAGTAAAATAGTATTTCAGGGCTGCAACTAACAGTTATTTTCATTGTTAATTTATCTGTTAATTCTCCAAGGGATCATTTGGTTTAAAAAAAATGTATGCATAAAAGACAGAAGTTTTTAGTTGGTTAAAGCTGCAAAATTTAGACCTTCTGAAAGCCAGAGATGTGTTTACATTGCAGAGATTTATTTGTTCTTTTCCAGCATTAACAGTCACATGTAAAATATGACATATTAGGTTAGACCTAAACCTTTTAATGTAGTGTTGTCTCCTGCATTTCTCTGGCTCAAGATCCAGAGAGAATAAATGTTCTGTCTCCTTGGGACCCAAACACAAAAATCCACCTTTCTTTATATTTTTTAGGGCAAAAGATAATGAGCTGGTGGTTATTGTTTAATTATTTAGACTACAAAATGTTTAATATAAAATCTCTTATTTAACCTAAAGTTTCTCAGTTTATGGATGTAGAACGGGGAAAAAAACTGTGGAATGAAAAAATCTGACTTTTTAATGCAGAGGTACTTTTTTACATAGAAAACTACTCGGTTTAATTACTTGGATTAATGTAGTAATTGATTCATTGTTACAGCTGTACTTCATCTACCACTTGTAGCTGGTGCACACTTTATTCAGACACATCTGTTGAGGTCTTGTATGCAGGTCATGCACAGAATTACTTTTCACTAACTGCATTGGATGCACAGATTTTGGGCTTTATGGGCCATGGCTGACAAGCTGATCAGTTAATTTTTTTTTTGCTTGTGATATTTGCACGTGTGCTGCAAGATTCCTCACACTAATTGTAACATTATAGCAATGCACGTAAACATACTGGCATGTCATCTGCAGGAAAGACGAGGACAAAATTGTCTCACTATTTAATGAGCATTTCATTGTCACACTGCAGTTTGTTTTTCCATGAATAAAATGGTAAAAAGGTCAGGTCAATATTTATGTCTGTTCTCACAAAGACTATCTGAGTTGGTGGGACATGATGAATAAAGAGGAATCAGCACACTTGCATGTTCTGTAAAGTCTAGCACTTACTTTGAGTCTGATTGGCTGTGACCATGCAAGTGTAACACTAACCAGAGATTCACCTGGACTAACATAGAGGCCGAGTCCAGGTGAATCTCTGAAATACAGGTACTAAAAGGAAAAACAAGCAGTCACTCTGCTGTTTGTTTCATAGCTATTATATGGCATTGTTTACAAGGACTAAGCAAATAATTAAGGAAAACATGATGCCTTATCTTAATGACATGTAAACAAATTATCTTGATGGCGAAAGGTCTGTGCATTGCTGGAGTATCAGGCTGAAAAGGTGTTCACGATAAATATTTTCATAACAGTATCAATGTGGTGAATGTGAAATCATTACTTTATTCAAGTTTAAAACCTCATTTTTGGTCCTGAGTGAAAGTTAATGAAACCAACCCATTCTTTGTAGTTTTACATTTTGTAGAAGCGGCAATAAGATTAAAAAAAAAAAAAAATTGAGATATGATGCATTCTTGGGATTCATACAAAACTGTAAAACCTCAAAAACAAAAGATTTAAAATAAGCAACAAATCTTATTTCTATAATAACTTATTTAATGATGTTTGCAATGTAACTGTATATGAAGTAAAACCCACATGATAAAAGTAAAAACTGCTCATATGTAAATATCACATTTATTTATATCTCTCTGATGGATATCTTAATCAGATATCCATCAGTTTATGGCTTACATCTACCTGTAACTCCCCTTGGTGATTTAAAAGTTAATCTTGGGCAGAAATGCATAAACATCAGGCTTCTTTGTTTCCTCCGTTCTCAAACCCTCTTGTTTCTTCTTGTCTCACCCTGCAGCAGTTCTGTGGTGTTCTGGGTCACACATTTATGGAGTTTCTGAAGGGCAGTGGGGACTACTGCCAGGCTCAGCACGCTGCCTATGCAGACGAGTGAACTGCCTAACTTGCCATCAATCCGACGCACTTGAGCCACAGGAGGGACCCCGGCAAGTTGGCAGTACCGGGACACCTCCCAGAACCAGCGACAACTCGGCCTGGATGGGGTAACTCCACCCGCTGCACACTGCCCTCGTCGGCTTCCGCCTGGCCAGAATTAAGGTGGAACCAGCCTTGTTTTTTTTTTCTTCCTTTTCTTTTGTTTTATTCCAAAGGAGAGGGTTTTGAGTTCTGGTTGTCTGCCCTTTTTTGGCACCAATTTCCCCATTGCTTGTTGCAGCCTTTTTTTTTTTTTAATTCTTGCCAACTTTGGAAGAAGCCCGGAGGATTTCTGTTTGTTGGACATTTTTGTTTGACATTCCCTCCAAGTTAAACTGTTTACATTTGTGCTTTTATTCTGTGGAAGACATTTTGGCTTTTGTTACTTTTTATATTTTTACGTTGTCACAATGGCTCGTATGAACAGACCAGCCCCTGTGGAAATCACCTACAAAAACATGCGGTTTCTCATTACCCACAATCCTACCAACGCCACCCTGAACAAGTTTATTGAGGTAAGCATTGATGTCATTAGAAGAGAATAAAATGATAAGTCGTATAGTTGGACTCAGAACTTCAGTTAAAGATACAGTCTGCAATGTTGGAAAACTAGCTAGTGGCGCAACGCTTGTAGCAGTCTGAGGTAAATAATTTGACAGGCAGCCTGCCAGCCAGTCAACACAGGTGCACTTAGTCACCCACAGTTGCAAACAGTAGCTACTATGGAGCTAGCAACTGTATACAGTTATATAGATTATTTATCCACAGGATGACTGAGGAGAGACAGCCTGCATTTTAGATTCCTTCAACATCTAGTACAGGTAAAAAAAAAAAAAGAACAGACATACTTGACAACTGTGAGCCTGTAAGCCCAGTTGACTGGTTTAATCATTTGTCTCAGTCCATCACAAATGAACTAGTTAGTTTGCCAACATCATAGGCTGGACCTTTAAGGACAGATGTAACCCTGTCTACGGATGTGGTGAAAACAGCCTATAGCATAATGCTTGTGCGGAGTTCAGGGATTTATGCATCACATTCATTTGTACTCATTAAAAAAATATTTCCTGCATGTTTACAGGAGCTGAAGAAGTATGGAGTCACCACAGTTGTCAGAGTTTGTGAGGCCACCTATGACGCTGCTCTGGTGGCGAAGGAGGGGATCCAGGTTCTGGTAAGTTCCTCAGAGTTGTTCCTTTCTTTTAACTTTGCAATATTTGTAGTGATGTCAGTGTTGGGTGTAAAGAGTTGAATTCTTTTGTTGAGAATAGATGAGGAAGGTGTCAAAATTTGAAAAGGCACTTGATCCAAATTGTGCAATTTACATTGTTTCAAAATAAATGCTTTTAATAAACAAAATGACAAGAGTAACCATTATTGCAGGCTTTAACAGGTGCAAATAGACACCAGTCTGAGTTCAAGTCATTGTAGGATTTACAATTTCATACTTGTGTTCTTGATTCTTCCGTGGTCTTTTCAACTTACGGAAATGGTATCGTTAGATGTTGACTTATTTCATTTCATGTACAACATATCACCCAACTCTGTCTTTAAAGACTGAGCAGCATAAAATGGAAGATCTTACCCCGTGTATTTACAGTGCATTTTGTCAACATAGAATACTTTTGTCATATCTGTACAGTTTCACAATTTTGGCTTCAGTTCTCTTTATGGTCACAGCTAATGATTGATCATTATTGATTTAATTTTCTCATTATGAATAATTTAGCATAAAATCATAGGAAATGTACATTTTTCACTGACTTTTGTTACCAAATACATTTTAGAAACAAAACAGTAATTTAACATACTAATGGGTAGATACTGCCTTAGATTTTCAAGGTGATACAATTTAGGAAAAGTCTTAATGAGTTCATGTTTTACCCCATAACTATTACCACCAGACAGAGAGCTTCCTGTTCCATTTCAGCGCGTGCATAAAAAATTAACTTAAAAAAATGCAAAAATCAATGAATTGTGAACTAAATGATAAAGCAATACAAAATTTAGAAAGCTGACATTAATTAACTAAAACTTAAGTACTGTTGGCAAAAATGCACAGAAGTTAGTGTCATTAACAACAAAATGAACTAAACATAATGATCAGCAGAATGAACCAAGTCTACCAAATCAACAAAATGATCAAAACTGAGCAGTTAAATTCTCCTAACATGGACTGCTGTGGACATCTTAACCTGGATTTGATGAACTGTGCAGAGTACAAAGCCAGCATCACAGCCCTGTTTTTAAATGACAATATAAAAGCAAACATTTTGTGTTTTTAGTACAGCTCAGTGTTGCCTGTAGTTAAACCAGTCTGTAAAACATCACATGAATGCTCTGATGCTGGTGCAAAGACACCAACCAGCCTCCCTTCCCCCCTACAAAAACATTTTTCTTTCCCTGCAGCTTGTTCTTCACACTTCTTTTGTTTTGGTTTCCAAGAAACAGGGCCAATGACGTCATTTCCCTCTTCCCTTCTTCTCTTACAGGATTGGCCATTTGACGATGGAGCCCCTCCCTCCAACCAGATCGTGGATGATTGGCTGAACCTACTGAAGCTAAAGTTCAGGGAGGAGCCCGGCTGCTGCATCGCTGTGCACTGTGTGGCTGGACTGGGGAGGTGAGCACACTGAAGCTGAAGCCCCATCCTGAGGTTTGGGGTCCAGAATGGGTCATGGACCCTGTTGCAATGGGTCTCCAGCATGTTTAGAAATTTGTGTTCATTATTTTGTTTATTTTCTTGACTATTTTGCTTGTTTGTTCATTAAATGTGTGATAGTTTTTGTTCATTTTCTTGGAAATGTTATTGCTTTATGTTAAGTTTGCAAAAATTTCTTTTTTTTTTTAATTATGTTAATTGACACAGAATAAATATAATATAAATAATAGAGCACACATGCAAGTGCAAGTTAATTAAGATTAAATTAAAATTATACCCCCATCTACACACAGAATAAGAAATAAGGGGCATCAAAGAAGAAAATGTATTGCACTCAGACTGGATTATGTACAAATTGCATTATTTTATTCATTTGTTTATCCTCTTTATGAATGTATTTATTTCTGTTCATTGTATTTTTTATTTTTGTTAATTTTCTTGATTTGTGTTCATTTTGGTTCAAATTCATGGATACAACAATGATATTTAAGCATTAAAAATATAATTTCAGTTGAAGAGTTTGCACGTATTGGTGGTTTAACAATTATTGACACCTAAAAATAATTTCAATAATTACGTTACTCTTAATTATGGTCAGCTCTGGCATAATAATCCCAACACTGTCCAATAAATATGTGAAGCACTTCACATATGTAGCAATTATGTCAAGCAAAAAACCTTGACTCGCGTCAATACAAGCTAATTTAAATCCAAAAATGTACATCATGATAAATCATCACCTTGAAAAGTAGGAGGTATGGCTATTATAAAATGAGACTAATGCTGTAATACAATTTTATTGAACATTTAAAAATTTTTCAGCGGCTTTCTCATTCAGTCTCCTCTCCTCCTGCATCAACACACTGCTGCATTCAGGTCTTCCACTGATCAAAGCAGTGCAGTAGGTCTTCAGACAGTTTCTCAGAACCTCTGTGGTTCTTTTTTTGAACTTCTAACTTGGACTCTAAACATGTTCCTTTGATGCAGATTTAATCTTAGGGAAATGTCACACGGTCCTACATGAAGTGAATAGGGAGCGCTGATTTGTTTGCTTCACTGAGAGCGGAGTGTGAGCTGGAGTGCTGTCTTGATGATGAATGACAGGTGTTTTTTTTTTTTTTTTTTTTTTTTTTTTTTTTTTTTCTTTAAATCTTGTACTGAGTCGTCAGTCATTTCAAATGATTTGTTCAATTGGTTGAATGTTTTCAGAAATTTCAGAACCCATTCAAACGCACATGAATGTGCCCATACATGATGAAAAGATTCACCTGTTTTGTTCAATTTCACCAAAAATTTCAAGTTGATGTGTTCAACTTTTAAATAAATAATTTTCCGACGCCTTGGCAAAAACACATGCACTTCAATCAGTTGCTAGCAGTGAACTAATGACATCACTCATAGTAAACTTAGAGCAGCTGTGTGTGACTTCCCAACCTTTAATATATAACAATCAGTGCGGCTGTGAACCACATGGGTTTATCCTCCATAAGCTCAGTCTCATTATTTAATAGACCGTATTTCACAATAACAATAATTATTGCTTATTGCCCGTCCTTAATGATATTTATTCTAATTCATGCAGTTGATCTGTCATTTCTTTAGTGGCTAGGTTTGACACTGAGGAAATTTCTAATGTTGAATTTCAACGACTACACAAAAATCATAAAAATGTTTTGGATTCAAGCTGCTCTGTGACTAAAGCATTTTTCTTCTCCTTTAGAGCTCCTGTTCTTGTGGCGCTTGCCTTGATTGAATGTGGAATGAAATATGAAGATGCTGTCCAGTTCATTCGACAGTAAGTTCTCATGACAACGAAAAACCTTTCAACAGAGTTGTAAATTGTCCTTGGGAACATGATGTGCTGTAAGCTGTTGATAAAGCCTCTTTGTGATAATTAATGCCACGGTGAAACAGCATTTTGAAAAGACTTGGTGGAGCTGCCGTCTGTATCTGAGAACTTGGATATAGTTTTTCTGAGACTTCCCTTTGGAAAGTACACTGGTGTATTACAGTGTATCGACTGGTCCTTTGAAAGGTCCTGAATTCACTTTTACAAATGCAAGCCTTTTAGAGAGCAATAAATAGTCTTGTATGTAACTTTGCCTGATCTTATACCACTTTCAGAACAACAACCAGGGTCTGACTCAGTTCAGCTCAGCCAGGTCTGACCCTGCTTTTGTTTATTCATACCAAGTCAGTCAACCCAGGTCCATCCCTGGCCATGGCAATTCAGACAGGACTTGGGACGGACCCAGTTCGGTGCATTAGTGGCCCAAATTGATGCCTTTCACACCGCAATCAAGCCGGGTCGGACCCACCTCTCAACCCAGGTCGCCAAGTGGGTTCACCTAACCTGGGTCAGCCCTTTCATACACAAAATCAACCTGGGGTTGGAAGCTTGGTCTGAAAGGGGCATTAGTTGCCATTTGAGCTGATTTTCTTCTCTGTTGTAATTTTTTTTTTTTGTGAAAGTCGAACCTTGTGTTCAAAGTCCATATTTGTGACTTTACTGGACTTGAACTGCTTGAATTTCAATCAAAAACTGGGGAGTTCTAAAACTTTCAACCAGTAGTGTACACCACAAGGATCTGTTAGAATCTAAATTAAAGAGCATTTATGGGCTGTAGTTCCCCTCAGAAGCAGAGTGAGTCATCACTTGTTGAGAGAAAAGAAAGGGCACAGTGACAGGTGACTCACAAACATGTAATGGTATACGTACATGGAACCTCTGCTTATTCATTAAGGCTTTAGTAGATTTTTGATATAACACTTCGATTTCTCCTAGTACCAGTGTACATTTTACTACTGTTAGTTTTGATGGAAAGTTGGACAAGTTAACTGTACAGAACTGTTTTTACACAAATTCAAAGCAGGACAACTGATTGTTTAAGTAGAAGTTACTGCAGTATGAGTAGGTTTCTTTCATGTGTGTTTTTAAGTATTTCTCAACAATCTTATGTCGTCTTATGTACTAAGAAATACAGATAATGAAAGGAAATATACTAAAGTGATCATGTTATAGGACATATAGGATTTAAAATGTCCCTTATGGCTACATTGCAGAGTTCTTAAATACTTATTCAGGAGAATACGCCGCCAAGGCCAGGGTTTTAAAAAGTCTAAAATCTGAAAATCAAAATTTGACACCTGTTTTAATGTTCATGTCCATGTAGCATTAATTCAAATACACAATGAAGCGCTCTTGCAGCTCATTTTAATGCATCACATATATACAAGGTCAGAAAACAACTTGTATCACAGCCAGTCTGTTTTTGTGGTATTAGTGAGTGTCTTCCAACAGAAGAAAAAGAATGCAGTGTAAATTCAGTCACATGTGGCTCAAAAGAAGAGTTTAAGGCTTGGTTAAAGCTACTCTGAAGCCAACTGCTTCTTATGCAACACATCTGCACATTTTGGTTTTATACATACTGATATTTAATAGGGCTGCAACGATTAGTCGACATAGTCGACAACGTCGATTATGAAAAATCGTCAACGTCATTTTTTCATAGTCGACGAATCGCTTAAACCTATTTTTAGTGAAAAGAGCGCATTATTTAGACATTTTCAGT
>JAQQAE010013767.1:0-12624 GCA_029823295.1 Pseudamia nigra | reverse complement strand
AACAATAAATTTACACTGTTATATAAGCTGAACACTGACTACTTTTCATTGTGTCAAAGTGTCATTTCTTCAGTGTTTTCCCATGAAAAGATATAATTAAATATCTGCAGAAATGTGGGGGGGGGTGTACTCACTTTCGTGAGATACTGTATTTATTACTCCAATTTTGTGTTTGATAGTTTATCACATATTATAATACCACATTGTTGTGTATCCACTAAATAATTAATGTTAATGCATATTGAGAAACACGTATATCACTTTTCAGTGGTTTTTGTGTCCTTGTTGCATTGTCTAGTACAGCTTTATACACAGTATTACATTATCATCAATCACAATGTCCTTTCTTGTTTCAGCGGATGGTCGTCATGGCATTGTGAGAGTAGACCGTGTCCCTCTGGCCTGCAAACTGGTGGATCTGCCCTGCATGATTGAATCCCTGAAAACAGTAGACAAGAAGACATTTTACAAGACAGCTGATGTCTGCCAGGTATAACAACACAACAGCATTAATCGTTTACAGTGTAAACCACTGCAGCTTCTCAAAAATAATGTAGCTTTTTAATGTAATGATAATTTTGTCAAGTCTTACAAACTGAAGAATTTGGCTTTGATGGAATTATTTTTAATTTCACAAAGTTGCATTAAGTTCAATTTTGCTTTCAATATATATGGATTAACCTACATAACAGCTTCAAAACAAACCAATATAGGACCAATAACATTCTCAGTCAATGCAAACTGTGCAGCCTTTTCAAAATGGTGTGTCAAGATGTATGTGCATGATGTCTCCTCCCAGAGATCAGCTTGTGGCCTGTTGCATCCTATTACAGCGTGTAATAGGATGCAACAGGCCTGTCATTTACAGGAATGAAATGCATTGTAGTCACAGTGGAAATAGAAATCAGAACAAAAAAAACCTGTCGAAAGCAACAAGCAAACATCAGAGCATAAGAGCAGCTTATTTCGTAATAGTCTTTAAATGTTTCTAAGTCTTAAATTTAACTTGAAAACTGCACAAAGTCTGTTGGACATAAATAACATAATGAAAATGTTTTTCTTCTATCATCTATGATAAGATGCTGGTATGTACACTAGATGGAGACCTTTACCCTCCTTTAGAGGAGCCCACAGGCACTGACCCCAAAAGTAAGAAGAAGGACAAAGACAAAGACAAGAAATTCGTTTGGAACCATGGAAGTAAGTCGGCAAATATACACACCAATAGGTCACAGCTGTTAAAGCTGAAAACTTCACACAGTAATTCATCCATACTTAATTGAGATATTTTAACTTCACTAATCATGCTGTTCTGTTCTCCAGTCACCTGCCCTCTAAAGAACACCCGCAAGAGAAGATTCAGGAAAACTGCAAAAAAGAAGGTTTTGACATTTTCCTTCCCCCTTTAGTGATCCCTTCCCCTTTCTCATCCATGTCTTTAGCATCGTTCCTGATAATATGTGTCTTTTTGCGGCTTTCTCCCAATAATACATTTACATATCATAAAAGAGAAACTGTAGTAAAAGTGAAAACCAAGATTTACATATAAATAAAGCTTTCCATCCTAGGTTGCCCCGAAGGCATGCAGAAAAGCTATTTCACTTTTGCTTTGATCAAAGTGAAAACGAGTATGCTTGAGCACTACACTTCTGCTTTGTCTTTTGAATAAATCTCCCTGAAGGTGCAGAGCTGAGCCATATTGATTTGGCCCCTTCTGTTTTTAATCGCTAATGTACTTTCTGGCATGTGGCCAGATGCTGCATTTATATTTGTGTGTATATGTGTGTGTATGTGTGAGATGGTGAGAGAAATTGAGGAAGAGTGAGATGCCTCTAACATTACTAGTACAACCCCCCCTTTGTTGCAGTATATTGAATCTCCTGATGTAGAAAAGGAAGTGAAGAGATTGCTGAGCACAGATGCTGAAGCTGTCAGTGTCCGTATCCTTTTATGCACTTTCAAATATTTAAGACATTCTACATTTAGAGCCAAGAAGCTGTTAAAATGTAAATATCATGTTGTGTCATAAAACCTTTTTTTTGTTCATAAATGAAGACTGCATCTTGAAATGTAGAATCAAGTGGATATTTGTGGTGATCTAAGACTACAGTATGTTGGGTACAGTCCATCCCTTTAGATTACACTTAATCCAACTCCCATTTACTGGGCAAAATAGAATATTGTAAGGCCAAAGTGACTTTTTCTTGGCTCACCTGACTTGAGTCTGTCTAATGACTTTGTGAGAGAGACACACTTTGCAAGGAGGCTATTAGTGCTCTGATGAATCTCTAAACTTGTCTGACAGAGCAAGAGCGCACCAGTGACTGTATGCTATGTGTTAATTGAGAAGGACTTATCATTATGATTGTGTAGTTGCTCCCAGTGAAGCTGGTGTCTAATTACAGTTTGAGCATGGCATGCAGCAGCAGACATACATGTGACACATTAATGAATGTTCAAATGTGGTCGTTCCAGTGGACTTGCTTCCATGTCTTCAAAGAGGAGCTTGTAGAAAGCGATTGATATGAAAAGCCACAAGTCTTTTTATGCCATACTTCTGAAAGCTTAGTGGTAGCGCAAGAGGCGATGTTGACCTTAATACATCATGTGAAGGATGGGAAGTAATTGCAGAGGACGAGTCCAAGGAAGCAGACCAGCACGGCTCTCTGGCCAACCTGGACTCCTCACCTGGCACCTCAGGGCATAAAATGGGTCATGGTCCTGGTAAGTAAAGCAAGTTTTTATGATTCTGTGTTGTCCTTATGTATGTTACATTCTAAGGACGTCATTCATTTGGAGTCAAGAATGAACTGATTAGAATTCAGTGGCTAATGGTCTGATTGCTGTGGCATCACAAAGCATGTTTATCCACAAGTCAATAATAAATCCATTGATTTTTACATGCATACAAATGTGTAATAGAAGAAATGATAAAGTATTGACCTTTTATATCCAAACTTAAAACATCAGCTTCACAGCTGCTTTATGATGTTTCATTTTGGATGAGGAATATCTCAGGGTTTGACTCCTGCTGCAACTTATATCTACAAACAAATAATAGAAATCTAGTATAAAACGACTTGCTGATCAATATAATTCAGCGTTTCAACTGCACTAAAAATACGTTACATAGAAGCAAAGAAAGTACTGAGATGGTCCTTGTTCAGAAGTTTGCAATATTGTGCTGCCCTCTTTAGCGTTAATGACAGCTTGTAGTCTTTTGTGATGGTTGTGGATGAGGTACTTAATTTTTTTTCAGATGGTAAAGCTGCCCATTCTTGGTAAAAGCCTTCGGGGTCCTGTAAATTATTGGGCTGTCTTGCATAAATGACATGTTTGTTTCCCAAAGTAGCTCTGTGATATTGGGCAGTAGAGTGTGATAGCCACTCTAGAATGTTCACTTTTTATTTTGTAGCCAATGGTGGGTTTACTTGACCTTGTGTTTTGGATCATTGTTATTTTTGGAATGTCCAAGTCAGGGCCGGCTCTAGCCATTTTGGTGCCCTAGGTAAGATTAGGGTTTGGCGCCCCTACCACGTACTTGCGTGCACACTACCCCAAACATTAAACAACAGTGGCTGTCTGACAGACCTTAAAGGTTTAATTGTTGATCAAATACACATCAAGTACTGTATTTTTTGGACCATAAGGTGCACTAGATTATAAGGCGTACCATCAATGAACGATCTATTTATGTTTTTTTTCCATACACAAGGCGCACCAGATTATAAGGCTCATTAAATGAAGCACCAAGAAGGACCTCCTCGAAAGGCGTTGATTTGCATGTTCCGTGCTACCGCTGTTGCTTTGAGTCAACTAGAGACAGTAGAGATGCTTCTACCTGTGGTTCTGTGTTCAATAACCCACTGTTCAATTTTGTCCTCCAACTGTGGCCATCTCGCTTTGTTCCCTCGGAAACTCAGTTTAGTCTTGTTTACCTGGCGCAGGGCGTCTTCTTGCTTCCTCCACTTCCGTCCCATTGATTCATTAATGTTGAATTTTCTCACAGCTGCTCTGTTTCCGATTTGTACTGCCTGACTGATAACATTGAGTTTGAAATCCGCTTCGTCAGTATGTCTCTTTAACAGGAGCCATTTTTGCTGTACTGGTACGTACCAGTATTACTCCGCGAGGCTCCTGATTACAGTGGCTGTAATGCTCAATCTATCAAGCAGTGCAGCTTGTTCCGAGGTCAGTAAGCAGAATTAATCCACACATAAGGCGCACTGACGATTTTTGAGAAAATTAAAGGATTTGAACTGCGCCTTATGGTCCGCAAATTACGTTAATAGACACATTTGAAACATAGATTATGAAAATGGGGGCCTGTGTGCTGTAACTACACCTCCCATTTTAACTGTCACTGTGAGGGTTTAGAAATGTTTAAAGGTTTGGTCAACTAATTGGCCCAGTCAAAATAGACTTGCATAGCCTCCGTGTGTGGTCAGGTGGACAAAAACATTCCAGATGTACAGGCCAAGATGAGTTACATGGGTATCTCATGTGAATATTATGGTAGAGTATTTGTGAATATTTGATAGTTATAACCAAAATTGTGTCTGGATTTGTCCAGTTTGACACTAGAAACATGACTGCAGGTGCACATACTTCCAAAATTCACCTGCTTCAAGCTGCATCTGACCGGAACTAGTGAAGTACTGAGGTGTTGTGATGAATGTGTCTGTGCTGCTGCTGGTTTCCTGACTTGTAGCTGTATTCAAACATACAGTACATCCATACTGTTGCACCACTGCATTAAGTGTTGTGCCAGTTCACTTCAAATAAAGTAGCCGCTGTACAAATACTTTATTTTACTGTAATTAGTAATAAGGTTAAACGGTAATATTTAGTAATAATAAAAATATGACAATAATATCAATAGCAACAATAATCATACAAAGGACAACATAGCAGTGCATCAGAGACCACACATGTCTAAATTTACATTCTTCAGAAAGTTGTGTAGATGTGACAGAAAGCTCCTCTCCAGCAGCTTCTAGCTTCCTCTGCAAATACAGTATTTTCTCATTTTTCTGAATCTGGACAGATGTAGATTTACTAATTACTGAACAAAGCATGTAGCTGCAGCAGAGAAACCACTATTTACATCACTGATAGTTTCAAATTAACAAAAATTATTACTTAGAGGCAGCCCTGGCCCAAGTATGTCCCATGCGCAGGTTCTGGGATGATGATTGCAAATTTTCCTCCAGTATTTTCTGATACCATGCAGCATTCACCTTGCCATCAATTTTGACCAAATTCCCCAGGCCATTGTAGCTCACACAACCCCAAAACATCAGAGATCCACCTCCAGGCTTCGTAGTAGGGATGGTGGATGCATTGTGGGTCTTGGTGGCTACTCTATAAAATTATATATAGAGTAATATTATATCATTTATAGTTCAACCACCTTCTCTTGCAGGTCGATGACAGTTTTGTTGTTTTCCCCATGGCTTAGAATCCAGTAAAGTGAGTGCAGCACTAGATGAAATGTGCAGAAGTCTGTCCAGAGCCCAGAGACTCACTGAGTTTTTATACACAGACACAAATTACAAGCAAACAACTCACAGGTGTGGACAGTTACCCTTAACAGCCATTTAAACAATCATGTGCCAACTTGAGTGTATATTATCAGGCCAAGACTTCAAGGGTATGTAAACTTTTGATCAGAGCTATTTGGATGGTTCTACTTGTCATGGTGATTCAAAAGGAGGAAACACAATTTTGTGATAATAGATCGCTTTGCCTGAACACTAACCCTCAAAGAAAGAATTTCATATTTTCAGAAAAATTGACAATATTTCACATATTCTGCCACGGGAGTCTAAATATGTGAGCACAGCTGTACATCAAAACCACTTTTGCAGCAGTGCAATTCTTAGCTTGTCTGCATCATTCACCCCTTAAGCAGCTCTGACACAAACTGATGACATGCACATGTTTTATTTTGTATACGTGTATGTATGTTTTGTTCTAAGGGGTATTTTCTCATACAGTCTACATTCATTAAACATTATGTCTTGCTGTAATTTATTAGACCTTTGTCCCGTACTTTGGGTTGCAGTAGTTATTGTTTGCTATAATTTCAACATCAGTGTGTCTTTTACACATATAATGCATGCATGATTTGAATAACATGAAGAAAAACAATTTTGGTGTCTGCTTGGCCAAGGCAAAAAAAAAGGAGGTGTATGATTACTTCTCTAAATGAGTCAGAAGAGATATTTCCTTGTTTGGTGAAGAATCTACAGCGTAATTTGAAATAGACTTTTCTTGGTTCAGGTAGGTCTTATTTTGACCTGACTGTTGTACATTGCTGTTTGATTCTCTCCTCAGTCAGCAACAAAGGTTAACCCTCTTCATTTTGAACATGCGCTCCACCCTTGGCACACTTGATAGCCTCTGCCCCAGTGGTGTGAAAAGGAAATGGAGCCCACTCAAGCATTAGTTAATCTTTGGCCCTGAGCTTATTCTTCCCTCTGCATTCCCCAGAGGACTTGGCCTGCTCCTAAATGCACAGTGTGCTGGCACTTACAGGTGCTCAGCAAGAGAGGTGTGCATGAATGGATTGACTAATGTTTCTTTTAAGCATAACCTAAATTGCTGTGGTAGCACAGTCTTGGCTCATGCGTTCACTCAACCACTTCTGTGTGAAGTCTAGTGATTTGTTCCCTGCACTGTAAATATACTACACACAGCAACACATACACTGTACACCTTATTCATGGTTTTGTGACTTTTACTCCAATTGCAGGAATTCATAGTTCTTTCTCATGGCTGCAGCATGAGAAGTACCTGGGTTTATGTTGCATTACACAGTTCTCTGTTTCTAAACTATAACTACACTGTTTAATTTAACCAAAGTGAGGGTTCTGTACTCTGGTTCTTTGTATTTGTGCCTATAATAATAATAATAATAACAACAACAACCCTAATGTGCATTTTGCATGACCAGCCCAGCGTGATGAACTGAGGGAGATCTTCAATGACATCAGCAGCTCAAGTGAGGATGAGGAGGATGAAGGTGACCGGCATGAAGATGAGGACCTGAATATCATGGACACAGAAGATGATCTAGTCAGACAGCTCCAAGACAAACTCAATGAATCAGACTCTACACAGCATGAGATGGACAGAAACAGCCAGATAGGTAAGAAGACAGCAGGCTTTCTGGAAATAAGATGGGGGAAATGGATATTAAATGTTGGGTGACACTGCACACAACCTTATCCAAGTATGAAAAATGTTCATAGATGAAATATTACGGACACCATACTGTATATTACAGTAACCCTCTATGCAGCTCTTTACTTTAAGGTTAAAGTATTCATAAAATTAGGACTTTATAGCAACAGTCCGGTGTACAACTATACAGACCTAGGTGCATGCGTACATATTTTATCATCTCTATTTAATGAACATAAGAATATGTTGATGCTGCTCTGAGATGTGCATGTAGATGTTTGGACAAAGTGCAGCTATAGAAGTACACCGTCTGTGTTGCTGTGCTTGCAGTGTGAATGCTGACTCTTTGAGCTAACTTGCTCTGTATACGGTACCAACAATCTTTCATTTTAGGGTCTCGTACTGGTCACAGCTGTGAAACTAGCATACTAATGTCAGAATGTACTCAGAACCTAGAGACATGCTGACATGAAATTAAATCAAACCCACTCAGATTCTTCTCAAAACAGAGGTAAAAAATAATCTGAGCCAGGTGTCTGAACTAAAATGAGAGCTGAGTTTTTCAGGTCACACATCACACACTAGAATAAGTAGCCCTACTTTAAGTTAAATGCACACAGTCATCTGCAGAGAAGCACGTACTGACAGCTCTTTCCCCACGTCCTCAGCTCACCAGTCTGACAGGTGTTGTATCTCAGCATGCAGCTCAGACAGCTGTCCACTCTGACAGCTCAATGCCTCCTTATCTACATACATGGAGCTGTCAGTCTGCAGCACCACTGGCCAGCTCCAGTGCAGCAGCCCAGCAAAGCCTTTTAAACTGTGTCAGTGTCTGGCTGTGCATGCTTTTGGCAAAACAGCAAAGTTGTAATAGATGGGTCTGCAGGGACTGTTCCCTGCTTCATTTTGCACATTAGACTGAAAATATAAGAGGATTTTCAAGTCTGCAGGGGGAGTAGAGGAAGGATACAATTAGTTTGGAGGATAGTTGATGATAATGGAGCCACAGGTTGTTTCTGGGCACTATCACTTTGGTGGCATTTAATAAGAACCCTCTGTGGCGCTCAGAGAAGACTCATTTAGTTGGGTCTTTTAGTGTTGCTGGATCACATCCTTTTAAATGGATTTGTTGTTTCCATTATTTGCAATTTATCAACCTGAAATGGAATCTGTGTGGATCGGCAATCTGAGGGACACTTGTTGTCCTCAAGGGTTTTTGGGTTTAGTGTTCAGCTTTCACCTCACATAAAAACAAGAGTGTACATGGCTATTTTGTTGGACTGAATCTCCCTCCCTTCTTGCAGTAATGGAGTATCAGGTGCAGATAAACAGCATCAAGGCCAAGCTACAAGAGACCCGTGCCCGAAAGAAACAACAGGAAGAGCTCATCATGAAAGTGGAAAACCAGGCCCTCAAAGTAAGCGGTGATCACACACCTTTCATGAAGACAGTCCGTCATTCATAATCTTAGACTTTTGCATACAGAATGGCATAATATATTATATTTTGGAGGTGAAGAGAACAAAGTCTGAATGTTTTCTGTACCATGTCAAACATCTGATTACATTGTTACAGGAAGCTGTTAGTTTAATTTTGTATTTTTAAACCATTGTGGAATCAAATGAAATTGCTTTGTGCTTGTGGACAGTGTCTTCCATATCACCACCCAGAATCCGGACCAACTATGACATTTTGTCTTCACAGTACTATGTTTTAGCTTGTCATTTCTTAAAAACAGTTGAAAAAATGTTGATGACTCATCCTGCACTTGGAGGCATGTACTAATTTTGTCCACTGAAACCCTTCCTCTGATTTTCATGTTTAATCACCCATGACAACAGTTTGTGCCTGTCACAGACTGGTGCAAAGGACCTTCAAGTAGAACAACAGTTATTGGTTGTCACTAGCTTGTTATGAGTAATTGCTCTTTCAAGTGGACTGATTGGGGCAGGTTTAGCTTTGCAGGAGCGGGGCAGCCTCCCTATCTTTCATATTAAATTTCTCCTGCTCCTTTTTGCCCACATAAAAAATTTTCCATGTAGACACATGGCATGAAAATGGTCTGTTCATCCACCCTTTAGTCAAGCTCTTACAATCGCAGATACATGAGCAGGTGCAGTTGTTTTACAGTGCCATCTAGAGCTCTCATTGCTTGGCGTTTGGTGAGCGTCAGAGCCCCATCTCCAGTTGTTATTATCACAGTCACAGGGAAAAGGTCAGCTGTCTCTGCCTGGCATTCCAAGTGGCCTTTCTGTCAGAGAGGAGATAGTGACATGAGCAGCCGAGGCAGACACACATTTACAGCCATCACAATTTAATGAGGCTCAGCATGTCGACTCAAACAAATCTTGTTTGTCTCACTCTTCACACAGAACCGTTTCCAAGCCTTGTTGGATGAGATTATTCAGCAGGAGGAGCGGGAGATGGAGCAGGTAAGAGCCTTTTCATAAAAGCCAAGGATCAGCATTTGCAGTGAATGTTGTACAGCTTTCAGCACTTTGCATGAATTTTTCTTCGCATCATTTATCTTGTATGAGAGTCAGATGCCATGCTTCCAGGCATTGTACTTGCTGTCCTTTTTAAAAGCAGCAATTTTCTTGCCTAATAGCAAAGTTCAAATTTGATAAAGCAAATTTTAATTTGTCAGTACTTATCAGTCTTTTTTTCAGCTGTGGCGCAGAGGCCACCTACTGTCTTGGGTCATTGTTTGTATTGACAAATGAATGCAGCAAAGTAATGTGAAAAGACATGTTAATCATCATCCACTTACCCTGCAATTACACCCTGGGGCTGTCGGGCATCAATCACACCTTCTATTTTCTGCTCCAACAGCTGGCCTCCCTGCAGGAGCAGCTGGACTCACTGATCGAAAAGTAACCACCAGGGGGCAGCGTCCTGTCATCTTCTGCACCGCCCAAGTGAAGAGGCAGAGGAGGGGAGTCCATTTGTCGACTTGCTGTGTCATTCCTTGCATGAGATTTTCGTTTGAATAAGGAACACAACTGGCATTTGCTTTTCTGTGCTAAAGCACATGTGTTAATGTTTTTCATTCACTGATAGTTTGTTATTTACTGTATCAATAAAGTATTTGTTTTCCTTTAAGAACCAATACCTTCTTTTGTGTTTGTTTAAACTACCACTGTGTTTGTAGCATCTTAGACATAGTTTCTGCATTTTCACAACCTTATGTTTTTAGTATATTTAATTCTTCATAGCTTTCTTCATTCATAAAAAAAAAGTTGATGGACACACATGGATCCTGTAAAGATGGTCATTAACATTCCTTTTTTATAGGGGTTACAAATGACAATTGTTGTAATTGATTCAACTGTTATTTTCTCCATTTGTCAATTTATTGATTGGACTATTAAATGGTGAGAAATCTTTACATAGCCCCCCATTGATGTCACCAAATGGATTATTTGATCCAATATTTAAGGATATTCAGGCTAATACCAAAGGAAAGAAACGAGAAAATATTCAGATTTTACAGTCTGGGGTTGAATTTTAATTTTAATCAAATAGTCGAACTGATAATGAAAATAGTTACTAATTACATAATATTCGACAACCAACTGATAATTACTGCAGCTATAATTTTGTGTGGATTTCCATTTCCAAGCCAATCAAAGAAGGGTGTGGCAAATCTTTTATTATCTTACTAAATCTGAAACCTCATGTTGGATCTAAATTCATCATGTGGCATATGTTACATGCCTCACTCTGTCCAGACAAAAGTGGCATCATTATGTCACAAGATCACGTTGCTTCTAGAACGATCTTTAGAAGTTCGAGAGCAACCTGGGCCTTTCACATAGATGTTATTCAGGGCCAGTGGTCATCCCCGCCTCTCCAGCTCCAGTCCTGCAGGGATTGTCCCACCAATCACAGGGGTAGGCAGGGGATTAGCTCGTCAGATTAAAGTGGCCATCTCCAAACCCTGGCTAATCCTGCCATCTGTCAGAGAGCAGCAAACCAGCCAAGAATCTCTCCTCTGGGCTAATTAGAAAGAAGAACAGAGGAAAAAGAAATCTCAGAAAAACCACACACTTTTTCTGTCTGGAGCTGCTGACGATGGAGGAGACGTACCTTCTCAACCATCCAGGAGTGAAGAAGAAGATTCTTGCTGGAGGCAATGGGCCCCTGCCTCACTTTCCACCAGGGACAAAGGTTAGTTCACAAACATAATAATTCAGTCCAAACAGTATTATGAAGACAAATGAGTCTTTTAATAATCACCATTGTAATATGATTATTCCAGTGTAAAATGTCTATTTTTAGTGTTGTGATCTATTGCCCACATCAGTTAGGCTGCTGAATTATTCATACAGAGAGAAAATTATTCTGTATCTGGCTCCTACACACACAGCAAACATTTGGTCAACCAAATTGCGACATGTTTTTTGGCATCGTGTCTGTGTTTCTGTTCATGCACTGATCCACTGGTCACTGAGATTTCTGCTTCCTAGTCACATCCAGCCATATGGCACTGAGCCTGGATACTGTGACAAACATTTTCCATGACAATGCCAGCATGAATTTCCAGCAATACCTATGTCTGCTTTATATGTGTGTGTGTGTGTGTGTGTGTTCCTTCCCTGGAGAGGTGATTCCCAGTTATTATACACAATCTGTCAAGCTACAAATTCTTAGTTGCATTGAGCCAACATTAATTCTATACTTAGGTACAGTAAATCCTGTGTAAATATTTTTTCATACATATAAACAGATGATGAATATAAATCTGCATGTTTGTGTGTCAAAATAGGTACTCTGTATTTCAAATATTTCTAAAAATAAAGTGAATCTCTAAATCTTTCTTGTTTTCTTTCTATACAAGCTGGTTTTCCATTTCCAAACGTTGCTGGACAACTTTGAGCGGACAGTCATCGACGACAGCCGATTCGCTGGCAGGCCAGCTGAGATTTTTGTTGGAAAGATGTTCAAGTTGGAAGTCTGGGAGACACTGGTAACATCCATGAGGATTGGAGAAGTGGCTGAGTTTTGGTGCGATGCCATTGTAAGTTGTATTCCAGTCTGTGCATACTTACACCAAGTAATGAGACCCCTAAGAGGTCCCAGTGAGCCTTCACAAGACAGGAAAGGAGGATTTTTCTTCTCATTAGGATTCACATGAATCAAGCATCTGTAGCCTCCGACATGTTCCGTATTATAAACACAAACAGCACTTATGAAGAATATTAACAGTTGTACAATATTTCTGTTTTCCTTCAGGAGAAAAAAAAAGTCTCATTTGCAAGTAAAATTGTGTCCTTCTCTTCTTGTGGTTTCCCTGAAGGGCTGATTGGCACAGGCGTGTGGCACCAGGGGGCTCACATGATTAAGTGCTTCTGTGTCTAATACAGTGGGGCCAATAAGTATTGGGCAACGTAAAAATGTGCAAGTTCACCCATTTAAAAAGATAAGAGAGGTTTG
>JAQQAE010013766.1:0-12625 GCA_029823295.1 Pseudamia nigra | reverse complement strand
GGGACGAGAGTCTTTCCCTTGTTGTGAGGGTTGTGTCAGGAAGGGCATCCGACGTAAAAACCTACGCCAGATCAAACGTGCGAATCATTGGTATTTCACTGTGGCGACCCCTGAGGGGAGCAGCTGAAAGGAGAACAAACAAACAAACACTAAATATTTGCCATTTCACAATATTAGTTGTAGTTTTCATCATTATTCTTAATATACCTGACGAACTGTCTTACAGACATTATTGAATGTTGACCAGGAAATCTATTAAAACCTGATGGAGTTATGCATCATCTAACCATCTGCTGATGTTAACAGACGAGGCAGCTGCATTGTGAATCCAAAATGCGTTTTGTTGTTTGTATGATCACCTTTTCAGCATCGTGTTATTTGGACAGTGGGTTCATATATTAGCCTACTTATTGTTGAAATGCTTTCATTATGTGTCACTAATGTCAGCAGACATAAATGCTGAGAAACCAGAAAAAAGGGAAATGTTATCTGTACTCCTCTCATACTGACCACTCTTTGTACAACACAGAATTACAGCCCCTCAAAATCTCTTTCAAACACCAACTTCATCTTGCTGATATTCCCTCAGGGAAATTAAGGATTAGCTCAGCCTTTCAAAAAGGAATTCCACAGTCACTTCCCATGAATGTGCCCCCTCCCAAATCAACTCTGCTTCTCCCATTGCCCTGCTACAGGCCTAAGCCTCATCGGTTAGGTTGGTCGTGAGCTGTAGTAAGAGGATGAAGTGGATTGTGGAGCACCACTCTGACTCATGTCCTTGGGTGCCATGGTGCCAAAATGCTGAGAGGACGATGTGGCAGTCGGGCTACACTTAGAGCTGCTACTACAGGCATTTCTGCTCAAAGCAAATGTAATGTGTGATGGCATTGATCAAAATGTAATGAGCAGATGTCCCCATATCCTCTGCATGGGGATTATTTTGATAATGCCTTCCCACTGGAGATATACTATTATTAAAAAAATTATGTGGTTTGTGATGCTATTATTTGGTCATGTAGCTGACTTAACACTTTGATGCATTAGGTGTTATTTTCACGACTTCTGGCAATGGCACGTAAGCATCATCAAGACACAAGAAGCCCATGTATGCAGTCATCACATTTCAACATTCATTTCAGAATTTCAGTAGTATTTGTTATTTTAAATATTGAACAGGAACTAAACCACACAAATGTTATCAAGACAGTTTCAATATATCACAAGTACTTCTTACCTAGATTTGCTGGATAAGCACTCAGTATACATAAAGATAAATGTTCAGCATCTTTAGCTCATAATTGTGTCCCAGTGTTCTCACACTTGACAATCAAATAAGCAATAAAATTACTCTATGGCATGTATTCTTGCAATCATTTCCTCCCTGTAGTTGATTTACCGATAGTTGAATTCTGCAGTTGTAGCCACTGCTCTGTTGATGTTTATGTTAATTTGTTTGTAGGGTTTTTTTGCTGTAAGCTGTTGCATAACTCTTTTATCTAGGACAGCAACTCGAGGTCTGTTTCTGTCTCCATTTTCTCTTTTGATCTGTTCAGCAGCCATGCAAGAGTGTGTGCTTCTGGAGACTTTAATACACATTTGGCTACTGGCTGTGGACGATTAGAGTGGAAGTGAATTTGTGATGCTGTAAGAACTGGTCTAATCATGGTTCACACGGTTTCCCCCCTTGATAGCCGAAATTTATCTATCCCGAGCATTTCCTGCCACCACATTTTCACACTCTAGCACTTCCTCCTAGCACACCCTGCTTTTGATGTCCCATGCCTTCATGGCTGCCTGACTCGGAAAGATGAGACCCAGAAGGGCTGCTCTAAGAAATAAACAGCTTAGGCTTATGAGTGGTAGAGTAGTGCATCTCTGTGTGTCTGTGCTTTGTCAGGCCTATTGTTCTGCAGGCTACAGAGCACTCCAAGACACTTATTTAATGAGACGGCTCTGACTGTGTAATTGCAGGCTGCTCTGAGAGCTATTATGGGAGATGTATTTTAGGGGGGCAAAAACAGCCATGGCTGCAGTGAAACAGTCGCACAGTATCACTGGAGCCGACATGAGGGGGCAGAGAATCCTGCTGCCACGCCTTCCACCCTCACCACAATGATTATAACATGGATCAATGTATAATGTGTCAATAAATTACAGCATCTTTGCCAACTGCTGGCTATGGTGCCTGAGCACTTTTTCCCATACTAGATGTGCTAATAGCCTCTTTGCTTTAACTTTTTTTTCTTGCAGCATTCTCATCAGAGGCTACATTCATTGAAGTAACTGCTTGCATCAAAATCCAAGCCAGTCCTTGTGTTAAATAAGTTGCTTGCTTCTCGTTTTATATGGCTTTCTATTATATATCAAAGGCGGAATAAATATGAAGAAGAGGATTTCTCATCTTAAAAAAGTTGCCTTCTATTCATGATTGATTAAGGGGCCCACTGGTTTTGCTCTCATTCTCTTTCTATATAGTTAATTCTGGTCCTGAATATTTGGTTCACTCGTGCTTGCATTTCCTCGTCACATGATTTATTTAGGCTGTGTTAAGGTCTTTCAGGGTGCCTCACATCTCAGTTCTGGCTCCCCATCTCACCAGACATCCTTTAGCAAGAATGCCCTGTCCTTCACCGCCTCCCCCTCACTTGTCATGCTTTTTTTTTTTTTTTTTTTCACACGGCATTTCTTTCCAAATTCAAGTAAATGGACCACCTAAGCTGACAGCTAAGTTCAGTTTGCAGTAAATGAGAGACAAGTGCTCCCCTAACTTAGGACACTGAAGAGATAAGTTCTTTCGGCTACTTTCCAGTGTTTGGTTATTTCATATACTGCATAACAGAAGTGTATTGTGCTTTCAGGCTTGGTATTGAATTATCACACTGTAACTGTAAGCTAGACAGAATTAGCTCATCTTAGCCACTGCATTCAGTGATGGTGTTTCTTTTCCTTCCTGGTTTCCTATTCAATGGTGCTGCTGGCAAGTCTCTCTCCATTCCTGTCCTATTGCTCTCATTTTTCATTTTTCATCACAGAGTAATTGTGGGACCTGGGATAACAATCACAGCAAAAGCAGTCACTCCCACAGTTGACAGACTTTACAGAGGTATAGGCAGTGTTTGTTTTGGGTGTGTATGTGTGCACTTTTGGCTCTTGGACAATCCTAACAATCCTTTCTACTTCCAACAGTATCTGGAGAGGCCCCAATGTGAATTGTGTGGACAGCACTGGATACACCCCTCTCCATCACGCTGCCCTGAACGGACACAGGTAAATCTGTAATAAATAATATCTTAGTTGGAAACAGTTTGACATCTCCATTTTATGTTCTGCATTTAATAACAGGACTCTCCATTAAGTGTCCCGCTGGGAAGATAAAGCCATTGATTGGCTGTTTATTAGTGCAGTTTATGCTCTTGGCTCCTCCTGACCCACCCTGTCCTTCCATTCGTCCACAGCGAGGTGGTGGAATTGCTGCTACGAAACGAGGCCTTCACCAACATTGCCGACAACAAGGGCTGCTACCCACTGCATTTGGCTGCATGGAAGGGAGATGAACATATTGTCAAGCTCCTCATTCACCAAGGACCTTCAAACCCCAAACTCAATGAGCAGGTCTGACTTGTACTTGTGCGTGTATGCTTGTGTGTAGGGTTGCAAAGGAGTGGAAAATTTCCAGAAAACTTCCAGAAATTTTCTGTGGGAAGTTAAGCTGGGGAATTTGGTAAATTTTGAGATTTCAAATGTAGTTGAGGAAGATATATTTTAGCATAATTTTGTGTAAAACAACAACATTTTATGCAAGTGCACTTGTATCTATGCTATTCCTCAATCACATGCACGTAGCACACTTCTTAAATAGTAAATGCTCTTGCACTCGTCTGTGAAGATTCTCAGTCAGCGCTTCACACTGCTTTCCATTCACCCATTCACGCACACATTCACACACCAGTGACACTCACTGGGAGCAACTTGGGTTTCAGTGTCTTGCTCAAGGACACTTTGGCCTCTGGACATGAGAGGGGATCAAGTGGCTAACCTCCTGATTCATGGACAACCCGCTCCACCTACTGAGAAACGACCGCCCATGCCTTACTGCAGAAGTCTACGGGCCTAAAAATATGGCTTTAGTAGTCCAGGGTTCTAGACATCATCTGTACATGAAATGGAGGAATACACAGTACATGTAGGGGACATAACCTCAGTACCCCTGCAGTAAGCAGTGTGTTATGTGCATGTACATGTAAACCCATTAATCCATTCTGGACCCACAAAAACTCCCATATAAAGTATGTATTACACACCCGTACATGCACATTTACTGATTTATAAAGACATCTACCAGAGGAGGATGAGACAGAGACAGCCATTTTTCTTAGGTGCCATGATGAAAAACACAAAATGAAGCAGTATTTTAGATGAAAAAAGGCAAATACAGTGGTACCTCTGACAACGAAAAATTTGGATACCGACGAAAAAAACTGCAAAAAAATGGAACCTCCAGAACCGAAGTGGAATTAGCCCGAAGTGGAGTTAGCCCAGCAGTGTTAGTGTCGATACAGCCGTTAGCAGCCTCCGTCTGTGTTCAGAGCTGGCAGCTCCGGTCTCTGGAGTTGTTTACAGTTATGGACATGTGCAGTGTCCACGGACACACTATGAAGTCATAAGCCAAGGTAAGAATGCATTCTAAATCATTTTGAGAACTAATTTCATTAATTCCATTTCAGATAATTAACATAACTTCCTTTTCAAATAATAATAATGAATAAATGTGCAGGTAGAGGTGTGTAATACATACTTTATATGGGAGTTTGTCGTGGGTCCAGAATGGATTAATTGGTTTTACATGTATTTCTTTGGAAAAAGTCACTTCGGATAACGACTGATTCGGATACAGATCGTGACACCGGAACGGATTATCGTCGTTATCCGAGGCACCACAGTATTTACCTTGAATGTTTCGACATCTTCCTGTTGTCTTCTTCAGAAGGGTCAAATGGTCTTAATTTACACATTTAGCATACGAAATATGTAGACATACACATACAGTGGAAATAGATATATCACACACTGTAAGACAAACCCTCTCTAACCATGCAGAACTGCAGGCTTTACATTCTGGGAGTGTCTCCGTCAGCAGAGTCTGCATTTACAACGGAAACAAAAACATGGCCTTGGGACTTCAGGGCAATATATAACGCAGGAGTGTGTCTCAGTATGTGTGTGTGTTTGTCTTCTGCATGTGAATGTTTATAGGTGTGTTTGTGTGTGGGTTTGAGACAGCAAGAGTTATCTGTTATTCCTAAACATTGGTGCAGATTCCTTTGAAGCAGGCAAAAATTGGGTCAAGGAATCAGAGAAGATACCAAAAATGGACTAAGAAAACAAGTGTGGAATTGAATGGCACAGGGTAAAAAAAAGATACCAACTAGCAAGGAATGAGTACATAATACATATTACTTGCTTATTAATCCCCTGAGGCTTAAACATTAAGTGAAAAACAGCAAATAAGCTCACTGATAATGAAGAGTTCTCTTATACTTTCAAACAAAACAGCTCTGTGTCCTTATAAGGTTCAAACTGGAGTGTGTAGGACTTTTCTGGGTGTGGCGACATTTATCAAACTACTAGAGCCTGGATTTGACTCAAGTCACACACATGATGACTTCAGACTTGACAGAATCAAAAAAGACTCAGGGCCTGACTGCAATGACTCATGACTTTACTTGGACTTGGGGCTCAAGACTCCTCCCGAGCCCAAAGAGGAAGAATCTTGGCAGCAAATTCAGAGAATGAGCAGCACAGTGTTCAATTTGTAGACATGGTTTGGCTGTTTAAATGGGCTTTTAAAAGATGATTTGTCATGTTTTGTCAGGAATTTTCAATTCTTTAGACAGCTAGATGTACAGTGGTACAGAAATTCAATCCCCTGTCCAGTTTTAACCATGTATCTCTTTAGTAAAGTTATTTGTTAATGCTTTGTCCTGCAATATTTTTGTTGCTCTCTGGATTATGTGAATCTTCTGATGATATCATGGACTGTAGATGATCAAATCCCTAAATTCCTTGCAATTGTACGTTGATAAACATTGTTCTAAAACTGTTAGACTATTTTTTCATGCACAGTTCTGAACCTTGCCCCATCCTTGCTTTTGAACCACTGAACCTTTTGTGGATATTCCATTTACACCTAATTATGTGACTCACCTGTTTCCAATTAACCTGTTCAATTCAATTCAATTCAATTCAATTTTATTTGTATAGCGTCAATCATAATCGCCGATAATCTCTAGGCGCTCCACAATTTGAGGCCGAGACCTCATGACTATACAGAGAGTAAACCCAACAGAACCACTGAGAGCAAGCCAAGTGGAATGCTCCAAAAAAGTGTTTTTGAGTGTTCCACACCCTTCTCAGTCTTTTGTTATCCCTGTCCCAGCTCTTCTGGAATATGTTGCAAACATCAAATTCAAAGTCAGTGAATATTTGCAAAAAAAAGTTGATCAGTTTGAACATTAAATATGTTCTCTTTAGTGTATTCAATTTAATATAGGCTGAAAAGGATTTGTAAATCATTGTGTTCTGTTTTTATTTATGGTTTTTACACAATGTCCCAACTTCATTGAAATTCAGTGTTTGTAATAGAACACATATTTCTTGACAAACAGCTCAACTGTGTGTGGTTCAGATTTTACAGAAACAACACTGTAAACTGCACAGTCACTAGGCTGGTACTCAGCTTACCCATAAACCCCCAACCTATTGCACCCGCACAGCTACTACAGTATGTATTTGTAATTTCTATTGTTTGGCTCCAAATTACCCTCAACCACCGGGAGTCACAACCTCAAAACAGCACTTCACAAACCACCTACTAACCGTATCTGTTAATGTGCACGATACAATCTCAGATTCAATCCCATGTCCACACTCATATTTTAGGGGTGTGAAGGCTGTGTGGGCATAGTGCTTAGTCCCACTTCTCAATGCCCAAATGCATGAGGCGTCTCGCTGACATTTGTATATCAAGCATGTATTTATCAAGGAAATCCTCAAAGCATTAAAAAAGTAAATAAACAAGCTACTGTTCAACCATTGTTCTCATCTCCAGAGTTTCACAGTGAACTTGATGACTGAATGAGGTTTGAGCAATTGTGAGCTCAGACATTACTATGCACACACAAAGGACCACATTTATGTAAATGGAGCAAAAATGTACCCTAGCAAGGATGTTTTTCCACTCACATTTAGTGTCCCATGCATTGATGCCACATGTATGCACCTGAGGTTTATGTGTGTTTTTAAAACAGACCAACACCATAGAGTTTATAGAATCCACAGGTGGGTGTTGGAATGCGGGTTCAAAATTCAGTAACAGCAGGTACAACAGAGCTTTGGAATGAGCAGCGTGGCTATAAGTTATCTCTTAGCAGCAAAGGGAGTACTGCTATCCTAAATACATTGTCATCATTGAAGGGGTCTGTTGGATTTATGCTGTAATGACAAGAGTATGCGAATGTAGCAAAGAGTTTACTGTGGCTGCCTCCACTAGTGTGCAGGCAATGCTTCATAAATAATGTTCTGCAACGTGGCGCATTGAGGCTATATCAGGTAAAGTTTGGACCACATTTACAATTTATATGATTCTGGCATGTTTGATTTGTGTGGAACACAGTATGCACATATATACAGTTAGAGAAATAGTGGTAGATATTAATGGACTGAAAGCAACTCTCATATTTCTGTGGCAGCAAAGATTCACAGATTTCTAGAGCTTGGGTTATGTCATTGGGATTAAGGTGAAGTAAACTGGCTTCAAAGCTTCAAATTATGTTCACGTAACCTATAAAGACAAATATGTTCTGACCACACAGGAGGCTAAATGCCAGTTCACTAACATTAGAGCATTTTTATGTAAGGAATACTGCAGTGACCACAGTTCCAAATATAAATAAATAAATGCAGTGCACAAAGAGTTTGTATTTAGCACAAAATCAGGTGGCATCACAGGTAGGGAAACATATTCACAATTAATATGTAAAAAAAAAAAACAGATTCAAATTTGAGTTTTTATTGAACAAGAAATGCTTCCAGTGAAGAGCACAATTTGCAGTCCTAGGATGGGGTGAGAGTGAACGAGAGGACTACAGTCTCATACCGAAAGAGGTTTACATCAGTCACATTATGTCTCATTGTTTACAGTATATTATCCTTAAATAAAAATATGGACAAATGGTTTTGATAAATGGACACAACTGGTCACATTTGATTAAGTACCTTTCATTTGTTGCTTCTACATTTCAAAATATTAAAAGTAGGCCTTATCATAGCATCAGTTTATTTAAGTTATTCCCTGAATTTACGTAAACTGTGTTATATGATCTCATGCAACATGATCTGGATGTAAAACAACCTGTACTGGGATATGAGATATTATTCACATTGTATAGCCATAAAACAATATGTAAATAGCTGTACACAGGTGCTTTTTGTCACACCTTCCCTTTTTCTCTCTCCAGTTTCTGTTTCCATATTACTTGCCATGTACGGGTGTCTGTCTCTCTGGCTGCCTTTGGGACAGAAAGAGCTACTGCCTCCGTTCTCCATCGTCCTGCTGCGCTGAGCAGCTGAATAAGCTCATTGTCGGCCAGTGGGGAGTGCAGGTGCACCTCTTCTTTTTCACCTCCGACCCCCGGCCCTCGACCCCACAAAGCCCTTTGTGAACTCTATTTACTGGCGACACCAATGAAACTGCAGTCCATTACCAACATCTCCTCTCTCCCTTTCTCTCCCCATTTTCTACTCCTCTCAAGAAACCAATTAGTGACAATACAAGTAGGTTAGACTCTCTATTCAGAGTGGGCATTGTTGAACACAATACCAGGAAGCTTTGTGAGCTAACAATTAGTGGCAATGGGGCAGTGTAGAGTGTCACTGACATTGTTGGGAGCTGCACAAGGCTGGGTTTGTTCCCAAAGAGGGAGTTAGACAGGGGTGGAGGAAGAGAGCCGAGGGGTTCCCAGGTGCTGAATTAGCCCAAACTCAGCCCATGTGTCCCGGTCACACAAAACACTTATCTGCGCCAGGGCTCAGGATACAGGAGGGAGTGTTGCTTTCTTTGGGTGTAGATGTTTATGTTAGAGGTAACCCTACCTGCACTGCATTGTGTGCATGCATGCATTCCTCTATTTGTGTTTGAATGTGAGCAGAAGTGTGTGAATGCGCCTCAAGTTACTTGTGTTTTTCCATTTTTCTTTTGTTTTTCATGGAGATACGTGTGTTGTATGCAGATATGGGAATACTCAAAAAAGGAGGTCTCGGCTCAGGCTCTTCCCCTGACCTTGTGGCCTCTAGGTCATCACCCCTAGGTCATTAACCCATGCTAATGCTAACAGCAAACTATAATCGCCACGTGAGTGTCTGCCCCCGGTGCTGCAAAGAGGCTTCACCGCGGCTTGTGAATCGGTGCTAGAAGGTCACAATCAAAAGGTCAGTGGTTCAGCCATCATTGTTATCCTGTCCCCGCGCCTTCCACCCCCAACACCCCCCGAAATACACATCTAAAGTGGCATGACATCATAGTGCTCACAGTCAGGAGTCTGGAGGAGGATGGGAGCCTGAAGGCTCTGTTGCTGACAGCTGACACTGCATGAGTGCCAGTGGTGGAATGCAACAAAGCATTTTTATTCAAGTGCTGGTCAATTTTACTATTTTGCAGATTTAAACTTCTACTTCACCACATTTTGGAGGCAAATATTTTACTTTATAGCATTATTATAATTACTGTATGTAGAGAGCACTTCTTAAAGGTGTTCACATTTATGAAAAGTATCTATGATGTTGGTAAAATATGGCAGCTGAAGGTATGAGCAAATGGCCTTATGCTTATATATGGATGGGAGGATAAACACATAGGTAAAAATGTGTAAGTGAAAGGTAAAAAATAAAGTAGAAGTGAATTGTACAATGGCTACATTTCATTGTGGTGATCAAAAAAACAAAAGCCATGAGAATACTATACAGTAAGGTAAAATATAATATACCCTTTAATCCAGCAGTAACATGAATCCAAACCCATCATATATAATGGTAAAACAATGACAAAAACAATTTTAATAGACACTGATTACTTACAGGTCAAAAGTTTGGACAAACCTCATATTTCAGTGATTTTTCCTTATTGTTCATTATCTTCATCATTCATTGTCCATTTGTATGGTTTGAAGGTTGTGGTGACTACACTTGGGGGCCCATCAATGTTCTTGATATTTTTCAGACTGGCTGAACTTCATTTCTTATTGTAGTGAGGGACTGTCTTTTCTCTTTACTTGACTGAGTGTTTCCATGCATAATATGAATTTGTGCAGTAGTTGCAGTAGCACTAATAGAGCCAAATACTCTGTACCCACCCATTAACTCTTGACGAGACACACCTGTAAACTGAAGACTGTTTCAGGTGACAACCTCTGAATCTGTTGAGGAATGCAAAGTTGTCATCAAAGCTAAAAGTTGCAAATTTGGAGAATCTATAATATAAAACATGTTCTGGGCTGTTCAACACTTTTTTTGCAATGCAAAGTGTCTAAACTTTTGACTGTGAGTGTGCCTGAGGTTTACAGCATTTTCATTAAGAATATTTTTGTAGTGACATAGATGGTGAGTTAGAGGGTGAGATTTCATGAGTCTGGTCTGATAAAATTAACTGTTCTAAGTAGAGAAAGTTATTTTTCAGTCGAGGTCAGAGAGATAAGCTTTAATCCAGTAGCCTGGTTTTTGACTTCGTAAGACAAATTAGCCAATTTGTGGAACACATCTGGCAGTTATCACAGCCAACCTCAGTAAATCTGACACTATGAGCAGCTGACTGTAGAAAAAGGCAAACTCACGCCCGCAGTTTGTTCTCTTTGATCTGAGCCGAGCCCGTCTCAGAATGCAGCATTATTAAGTTAGCTGGATAAATCCAGGCAGAGCCATTTTTGACTTCAGAAGACATGAGTTTATGGAGTTTTATGTTTTCCTTACTAAGGTTAGGCAGATAATTTAGGCATCCGAATTTTACTTCTGCTATAATCAGTCAGACTAAATCTGTGGTAAGAGCTAAAGTTTAGAATGAAGTCATGTGAAAAAGTAAACCAAATTGGATTTTTTTATATAGATATTTTTATTTTCTTTAAACCATACATCAGAGCAAAAAACAAAAACAACAATAATAATAAAACAAAATAAAATAAAAATAAAATGGTGCTGCTCAGTGTAACAAATTTCCAAGAAAGTTTACCGTTTTCTTCTCGTTACTAATGCCAACTTCTCAAAACAATGGGTTTTGAGAAGTGATTGTACAGTTATCACTGACACTCTTTATATGAACGCTCTAATCAGTATAGCAGATAGATTAATGTCTACATATTGCAAAAACTGTTGCCAGGTTTTATGAAAATTGTTTGTTTTGGCATGTATCATGCATGTCAGAAAGTCCAAGGGAATGTACTCCATGATTAATTTACGCCATCCAGAGAGTCCAGGGGCCTTATCAGATGTCCAGCAAAGCAGGATGTCCTTTCTTCAATGTCTAGCCAGACTGAAGAAGGGTCTTTATGAACCCAATCAACCACATAAGGTAGAAAGGAACTCAATTGATATTTTTTAAAGTCTGGAAAATCCAGACCCCATGAGCAACTGGGAAGCTGCAGCTTAGACATTTTAATACAGGGTCTTTTTTGTTCCAGATAAAAGAACCAAACCAGCCATTTATTTTTTTGAATATTTGTTGGGTAAAAATCACCGGGATCATTCGTATTGGGTAAAGCAGACGAGGAAGCACATTCATTTTAAGTAAGGATATTCGTCCAAGCCAGAAAATGGGAAGAGCACTCCATCGCTCAAGATCCTGTCTTATTTTGTCAAATAATGGTGTAAAATTAGCTTTAAATAATTGACCAAATGAGGTGTGATAAATATGCCAAGATAAACAAAACCCGTCCCTAACCCAGGGAAAGCGCCATGAGTGATGGGTACATCTTGCAGATTCCCCAGAGGCATAGCCTCTGACTTTTCAAAATTAATTTTATAACCTGTGAAAGCACTGAATGAGTTGATACATTGTATACGGCAGGGTTTGATATAAAAATTAAGACATCGTCCGCGTATAAAGTAGTTTTATGAGGATTTAGTCCTATATCAGGAGCAGATATTTTAGGGTCTTTCCGAATAGCCTCTGCTAGTGGTTCTACACAAATGTAAAAAGTAATAGTGATAAAGGACAGCCTTGCCGACTGCCTCTCAAAATACTAAAATTATCTTATACCATTAGTAAGAACTGCTGCTAAGGGGCCATTATAAAGGACCTTCACCCAACCTATTCCAAAGCGTTCCAGTGTGAAGAAAAGGTACAGCCATTCGACACCATCGAAAGCCTTTTCTACATCTAAGGAGACGACCAGACCATCCACTGCCTGTTGCTGACATGCCTGAATCACATTAAGTAATCTTCAAATGTTGTTGGATGATCTACGGCTCTTTACAAAGCCTGTCTGATCTTCTTTCATAATACTAGGCAAAACAGTTTCTAATCGTATTGCTAGAGTTTTAGATAAAATTTTAAAGTCAGTATTTAACAACAAGATAGGCC
>JAQQAE010013765.1:0-12625 GCA_029823295.1 Pseudamia nigra | reverse complement strand
ATCCTGTTTTTGGCTCCAATATGTCGTCCAGGAAGTGACGACCTGATTGACCTCAAAACGACCCTTCACAAACTAACAGATGACGTCACGGTCAGTTTGTCCAGTTATATAAACAGACTACGGGTGAACTAATGCTGAATGTTAGCTTCTTGACTTGGTAAAACTTCGTTAAACATTGCTTATCGAAGTCACTTTAACCACAAATACAGTGGAGCTGCCTGCAGGAAAAAAACAAATGGAAGGTACGAAGCCATCATCCGGACCTGTCAATCAGTGCCAGCCTTTCACCGCCCACTCACTGTCAGACTAGAAACGAACACAAAAGCATTTCTACGTCGTTTCCACTGGATCCTGGGACGTCTTCGACATTGACGTCTTCGCCCCCCGAGACCCACCCAGGGCGGTGGCCACCTCTGACCTCATTGAGAGTTCTGTCGAAGGAAGGGGGCTCGCTCCCTCGCATCAAAGCTGACCGATGCCACGTTCCCCGACGAACGCCGCCGTTCCGCCGCTCCACGTCCACGCTCCCGTGCCTCCTGCTGTTACGCCTCGCCACAAACCCTGCGGCGAATTCTTCCCGATCGAGCCGTGAAGAGGAGCACGAAGGCGTGAGTTCGAGGACGAGTCACTGGTTCCCGTGGCTCACAGAAGCATGACAAAAGTCCCACAACTGGAACACGCTGCTTCCTGCAGACAAGCATGAAAGCAGGGCATTTATGCCGCACACAAGTGAATCATTCAAATGTTCTGCAGGTTTAGTGTGTGCAGGGATTTGCTGCCAGGACAGAAGGACCCGATGCACAGTTCATTGTAAGACATTTTATGACCAATGTGATTTAAAACCTGCTTCACATGAAATGGCTTGGTTCTATAATACGATTTAGACTATTATTATCCTTGTCATTTACAAAAGGTTCTTCATTAAATAACATTGTACGTGTCGATTGTGCAGCTGGTTACGTTTAGCAGACGATGCACGGGGTCCTGAAACAGTCGTTGACCATCAATTTTATTTATTTTTTTACTGTATTTTCCAGGTGATAAGTCATTCCGGAATGTTAGTCGCACGAGCCAAAAATGCATTAAGAATAAGAAAAAAATGTGTATTAGTCGCTCTGCAGAACAGGTCGCATTTGTTCGGGGAATGCGCATCAAGCGCGCAGTTGCAGCCGCACACTTGACGCCAGAAGCGAGAGCTCGCGGCTCGCCTCCCCGCCTCACCAAGTAAGTGACGGCGCCAACATTTTGGTGTTCAGCTGACGGCAGGTACGGTTGTTACCGGTAACGTCTACATTTTAAATTGTCAGTGATACAGATGCAGGTAAACAAGCCTAGAGCGACGTCTAGCGGCTGCCAGTGTGACAAACAACCAATACTCGAAATTATTAATATACAAGTCGCTCCGGTGTATTTGTCGCTCCCCTAGCCAGACTACGCAAAAAACTGCAACGTGTAATCCGGAAAATACAGTATATATAACATTAAGCTAATTGGCGACCCTCATCCCTGGATGGGCTGTTCAGCAAAGAAACAGAAGAGCAAAGAGAAAAGGAACAGTCACATACACGAATACCTGAATAAATGTTTAATTTATAATATTTTTAATTTTTAATAAAGGTTGACTTATCTGAGTTTTGTGTTGCGTAATGCGCCTTATAATCCCGTGCGCCTTATGTATGGAAAAAAACCAAAAATGGATAATTTTTTGAGGGTGTGCCTTATAATCCGGTGCACCTTATAGTGCGAAAAATATGGTACATGTAAAATACAGATACACAGTCTAAAAAAGGTCAAGGTCAAATTTATTTCTATAGCATGTTTACAACTCCTGCTGCCCAAAGTGCTTTACAGGTTAAAATTGCAATTGAACAAGCGATAAAACATAAAAAGGGTAAAACTACAGTCATGCAAAGACAATAAATAAAATAAAAACTAAGACTAAAAGATACAAAAAACATAAAACAAATACAACTAAAATACTGCACAATAACTATCAAAGCAAGTGTGTCCAGTTCAACCAGAGCTAAAAGGTGCGTCTTAAGTAAAGATTTAAAGGTCTCTAATGTTTGTGCAGATCTGATACACTGAGCAGTTCCCGTTCACCTGGGGTCATAGAGTCTCCTAGAGGTCGGCCGCACACAGAGAAACGCGACTGATCCCAACTCGACTCCATGAGTCCGGTCGTCCGGTACGTGATTGAACGCACCTCGCGCACAGCTGCAGACTCACACCACCACTCACGCCTGGGAACTGGCGCCATCTACCCACAGTAAACATCGACTGCGTTGTGACATGAAGTCGAGTCGTGACACCGCACATCACCGAGACTGAGTCCGGGCGATTCAACATGTTGAATCGGTACGATTTCTGTCGAGACGACATTAAAATTGAAAAATCTGGGTTGGGAACCAGCGCACGTCAACAGATTTCAGATGTGTTGGGACGCGGTGAGTCGCGTTTCTGTACGTGCGGCCGGTTTAACACCACGTCAGAGTAGTGACAGAAATCCGTGTACTCAGTAGTAACCGTAATCTGTTTATATAACTGGACAAAGTGATCGTGACGTCATCCATAAGTTTATGAAGGGTCGTTTTGAGGTCAATCAGGTCGTCACTTCCTGGACGACGTATTGGAGCCAAAAACAGGATGTGACCATATTTGGACGAACGGCAGCGGGGTTTATGAAGCGTTCATGCCAGGGGACTCATGGGAAGCTAATACTAGCCGCTAGCTTACTGACACGGTAAAACAGGGGCGTCCAATCACTGCCACAAAGGGCCGAGACACTGCGCTTTTTCTTTCAACCGGTCTCTTCATCAGGTGATTTCACTGAATCCTGTCCCATTGATCGCACTTCAGTGAAAACACCTGCTTTAATGAGCGGCTGGAAAGAAAACCTGCAGCGTCTCGGCCCCTTGTGGCCACGACTGGACACAACAGTGTCAAACAAAGTCACATGACATGTTGTTAGTGTAAGGTGTCAGGATTTACGACGGCAGCCCAGGATGGACAAGGTTCTGTAGCCCTCGTCTGGTCTCTGGGTTCAACTGACATATATTTGTAAAGGGAAAATGTGTTCAGTGGGAAAAAAAGGAACAAAATCATCACCAAAACGAATAAAATAATTTAAAATGAAAACAATGAACAACATTGAAGAAAAAACAGGATGAAAATTATCTTCATACTGAACAGAAATAACCAAAAAAATGAGCAAAATGATTCAGAAAATGAAACAAAATAATGAACCAAATAATTGTCAATATCAACAAAATGCACAAAAAAGCAAAATGATCCACAAAATGAACAAAGAACAAGATGAACAAAAATAAACAAGAACATGAAGGAAAATGAACAAATGCGAAAGAAAAATGAACAAATGTGAAGAAAGAATGAACAAATGTGAAGGAAAAACAAACAAATTTGAAGAAAAAATGAACAAACATGAAGGAAAATGAGCAAATGTGAAGAAAAAACAAACAAATGTGAAGGAAAAATGAACAAATGTGAAGGAAAACAAACAAATGTGAAGGAAAAATGAACAAATGTGAAGGAAAACAAATAAATGTGAAGGAAAACTGAACAAATGTGAAAGAAAACAAACAAATGTGAAGGAAATATGAAAAGTCATCCTGCAAAACCAACAAAATAAGCAATAAAATGAACAAAAAAAAACAAAAAAAATCAAGTGAACGAGCAAAATTAAACAATGTGATGAAGAAACGGAACAAAAAAAGGTTAAAAAAATTAATGAACAAAATGTACTACAATGAACAAATCACTCCACCCAAAAAGATGAATCTGTTATGTGATGTAAAGTTACTCACTACCTCAAGAACTTTTATTCATGAGTACTTCTACTTCCTTTTATCCAAGTACTGATTCTACCCCTGGCGTTTCCACATGACACAGCTTCTCTTTACAAATATATGACAAAGGGTCAATTTGACCTAAAAACCAGACGAGGGTTAACTTAATTTTGTTTATTTTGGTCACAAGATTCTGTACATACAAACAACAATTGTATCAAGACCAAGAAATTTTACTTTGTTTAACTTCAATAGTTATTCATAAAATGTGTAAAACAAACCCAAACACTGTAAAACATTTCATTAACTCTCACGTTCCTGATTGTTTGCCTTGAAAACATACACGCTGAACCCAGTGGTTTTCATCAAGTGTGACCGTTAAACTGAAATCACACTGCTGTCATCTCGTTTCACGCAACCTATTTTCCACACAACTGCACAAAACTTGAGTTTATTGACCTCATCTTGGATCGCAGCCATCGCCTGGCTCCCACAGGCCATACTGAAGGTAAACAGCGCCATCTGGAGGGCATAGATGGGCACGACACCCATAAAACAGAGAAGATGGCTGCTCACAGTGGCATCTAGCTGTTCAACTGTAGGTTGCAAGAAACTCTGAAGCTCAAACCTGACCCAGTCCATATAAATGAGTTTAGAAGAGCTTACAGTGGCTGCAAACATGAGGAGACTCTGCTCACAGTTGGTTTTTGGATTGTTTGTTCCAAGTTCCTGCAGAACTCCCTCCTTGTGTAAACTGAACTGTGAATTTGCATTAAATATTGCTAATGCATCATTGCAATATCCCCCAGGGACTAATTTGGTCTTCAATCAAACAAGAAAACATGAAGCAGCAACACCACATTTGCACAAATCAGGTGTTTGTGATTTTTAATATATAATGGAGACACACTGTACCCCTTTTTAACACACTGACTTAATTCTCACATCTCAAAACATCACACAGATGCTTCATTCTACCATGTCCATATCCTCCTGGTTTTCAGCCCTGTATCGAACAGGGTGTGTGATGTTTTAAATGTAAATGAACTCCTACTGGCCACACCCTTTCCCTGTCTGTGCCATGGATGCTATGACGTAGACTCCTTGGCAAAACATCCCAGGATGTCAGGATGATTCTGGTGGTTCTAATGGTCCTACAAGGAAATATCCAGAAAAGTGAGGATTTCGATGTTTGAGTGGGAATGTCAATACTTCAACATGATTTTTAGACACCGCCAGACCTGTTTTATAGAAACATGAACCTTATTATTTCACAATATGTTCTCTAAAGATCAAATTATAACTCTTTTATCAGAATAGTTGCCAGTAGTGTTTTGTAGCCAATTGTTGAACTGATCATTGTAGCCTTAGATTAAAAGGTGCAAAAAGGTAAGATAAAGACAAATCAGGCAGATATACAGAAATCTTCATTTGTCATATTATGTGAAAGTCTGCAATTAATCCCCAACTCAGAAGTGCATCATTAAACTTTAGCATATTTATATGCAACAGAAAAATGAGGTATAACATTCTGATGACATAAGAGGTGAGGTATAACACTGATTCCTTTATCTATGTTGGTAACAAACAATTACAGACAGTAGTATAATGTTCAAGATATGGATTTGATTCACCCATTAACAGACAGATGTGGCAGAAATGTTGTGTTGATTCATTTGACCTTGAGGAATCCTGATTGTAGTGAGGAGTAGGCCATATTGGCAACATATTAACACATTTATATTAAAACTGAAGAGAGGCAGACACCACACAAGGCATCTCTGAAAACAGAATCGCTGTGACTGACACAAACAAAACAACGCATACGTAAATGCAGAGTTTGGCTGCACATCCTGCACGCTACACATCATCACAGTGTTATTAAAAGGCAAATTCAACACCTGTACTCCAAGCAAACCCGTTTAAATCTTTCTGCATAAATAACCTACAGAGTAATTGTGCAGAAATGATGAAATCTCCACCTCTGCAGAGAAAATAAACATGCACAGCTGTAGAAATCATAGAGACTGACTGAAGACAGGTCAGTGGTAGCTTTAAGGGTGGAGAACCTTGGAAAAACTGAAAAAAAAAACAAGGAAGGAGAGGCGGATAGTGTGTGATAACTGTGCAAGAGTGAGACAGTCAAAGAAAAAGTTTGGCTTCTGCTTCTCATCCATGTGTTTTCCCTCTGTGCTGGATAACACCTCCTCCCACAGGACACCTCCACAGGACCAAGCTCCGATCGTCTCCCTGAAACACATCACATCTTGGCTCAAATATTGACCGTAATGATTTTTTTTATATTAGCCAGCTCAGGTACAGGTAATTCCCCCAGATGCATTAGGGAAAAAAAAAAAAAAAACATTAAGATGACTATGCGAACAAACCGCTTCTATAACAGCCAGTTTGTAATATCCACAGAGGAAATACAGGGAAAAAAAGGTATCTTAGCTACATTATTAGTTAAAAGCGCCCTCCTACCGTTGTCCATGATGGAAACCAGGGATGCAAGAGAGGAAAAACACGCATCCTTCCCGTGTGCGTCCGTTCACCGTGTCGCTTCATCATAGCATGTAAATGATGTAGGAGAGGAAGACGAGGCCCACGATGGCGAAGAACATCAACACCAAAATGTCCACCATGATGGAAACACTGTCAAACACCACGGGTGAGACGCAAAATAACAACGCAGCACAAAAAGCAGCGATCTGCAGCCGGTGGAGGATCGGGACAGACCGGAACCGTTCGGGGATGATCGTTAGCTCCTCCCCCTCCTCCTTCACAGGAAGCGAAGGGACTGGGAACGGTTGACGTGAATGCCAGAATGTCCGCTTCCAGGCAGATTTTGAACTGTGTGCACACGCCAGATTCTAAAAATACAACTGGGACAATGATTCCTTTATTATTAAGTCATCTGCGTTAAGGTTTATAAAAAATTATTATTGAGAACGATATGCGCCACAGGAAACGCAACCTGTCAGTCCGAACTCCGGGTTAAAGTCCTAATACCGATACAGGAACGTACTAACATTTAGTCCAAGGTTTTTCCTAAACAGTCTGTGGTTTTTCCGAAATCCATGAAATATATGAACGTAAAACCAGTGAAGGAACTACCAAAATAGATGTAATAGTATAAGCTAATAGACTTTGAATACTCTACCTTCTTAGTAATAATGATTACCATTTCATTTCTATTTCTTTTTAATTTCCTCCCTTTCTTTTGTCTAACTTGGCCAGTATCATTATCTACTGGGTCTTGCATATTATATTATCTTTAAACTGTCATTTCAGTAGAAAATACACAGACATTACTCAAATTCAGTCTACTACACAAACGGAAATAGTTTGGACAGGGACAACTGAGCTAAAAATGACTTCATAAAATCATTAAAACAATGTGGTTTGAAATAGGTGATGTGAACAGATTATTTTATTTTGTTTAGTTTTAAAGGTTCTTCTTTCTTATCTAATTCAGATTCATGCCCAAACTTTTGCCATAATTTAAATCAATGTAAAATTAGTGTTTCAATACTGCAAAGCGTTTGAAAAATGTTACTGGCTACATAACAGAAAAAAAAGAATATAATCTATTGCCATAAAGATAATTAACAGTACATACATTAAATAAAACAAGACAAAGCTAGAATGAGATGTACAAATTAATATGTAAAGACTTACACTGCAGTATTACATGCAAGATCACATGGTATGAGCTCTGTTAATGCACCTGAGTAAATGTTCACGTCCATTGACGCCTTTGACGCTGAGGAGGCAAAATTAACAAATTTATTGCAACCGTCTAACATCCATCGATTCTTCACAAGACTGTAACAAGCTGACACTGCTGCCACTACAGGGAAAGCTTATCTAGTGGCATGTAGTGCACCAACTAATGACAATCTTACTGACGAGATCCATTTTAAACTTTATATTCATTTGTTTTATGTTTCAGCTAAATTTGCTTGCATCTCTTGCCAAAAATATTAGTGATCGTTATCAACTTTTGAGTAGTACAGATTATCAGAATGGGCCATTCTGCATTTGTTGATGCAAGACAGTTCTTTCATTCCATTCATTTACGATGCAATATTAATTTTTCTCTGCTCTTATGACTAACAGCGCTTGCATAGAGTATTTAATGTTGAAGTTAATCAATGCTGAGCCAATTTTAGAGGCTTGTCAACTACTAGACAGTGTAGTCATGATCAAGACAAAACCAGGACAGGGAGGATCACAGAGATCAGACATTTGAAATGGCATCAAATTGAAAAACACAAAGCATCAATATGCTTTAATGCTGCAGTAAATATGCATTTAACTAAATTTCCACTAATTAACAGACAAAAATATGTGGAAGTAAATCAGTGCAAGAGCAAAGATGGAGGCTCAAACAGTCTGAGAAAAAATGACATTTTATTGAATCTGCAGAATCATAAGTACAATTTGGAGTGCTGTAACAGGGCAACAGGAGATGATATCAGGTCCTTAATTCTGAATATGTATTCTGAGTTTTCAATGTGTATCAATATGCATATGGTATCTTTATTTTCATTAAAAAAAAAATTATATCAAAAACAAAAAGGATTTAAGATGGACAAAACTGGTTGTGAATGCGAAACCTGTGATTGTGAACAACATGATTTCAGTCTGTAAGTCTACAGTATATAACCAGTATCATAGAAGCAGGGAATGATTCGTCCGAAGCACAGGAGCCTGTGATGACAGCTGAAGGAAAAGGGGGATGCCGGCGAAACAGTGGACAGGATATGAAGACAGAAACTGAATGGAGACAGTGTGATATGTTATGACTCAGGAGATGAGTGATGCCAGAGCAGAAGAGTGGTATTTGGCGAAAAGAGGTCAACTCCTGACTAATATCCAGGTCAGACAAACAACTTGCCCTGCCTCACAGTCTGGGAGATTCAGAGCACTGGGTTGGCACCCTCTGTGGCTCCCAACATTGCACACTTTCATCATCACATGCTCAAATTTGACTCCGACTCAAACTCATCCGGAGCCACATTTACTCAACACTGGCTGCACTTTTACACCCCATCCACAACACGACCTGACAAATCATCAGCCCAAGACAAGAGACACTTTGGATTGATGTAATCCACAGAGTAATAGGCTACACCAGTTAAGTAGCTTTATTATTAAAGAAAATTTAAGCAAACATCAGAAGCCAGGAACAACAATCATTTCCCTTAGAGCCAAACAACCATCTGCTTTTACAGAGAAACACACAACTGTGAGCTTTAAAACAGCTTTCCGACCTAGCATCTGCTTTGCAAATAAACTCGCCCTGTTGTCAATAGAGGTTAATGCAAAATGCAGGCATACATACACTATGTCCTTTCATGTAGTTTGGCAACCTATTTTCCCAACAAGTTTGGCGATTTTTGTGATTCAGAGTACATTTTGTCATCAGCACTGTCACAATTCATCACGTCAGAAAGTTGCAAAATTTTATGAATGTTTAACACCAACTTACACCACACTGGATTTTTCAATAAGTCATTTTTTTAAAAAGCAAATTTCTTCCCCTTGGTCACATTCACAAAAATATGAACCACTTTTTTTCTGCAGGCAAGCCACTTCCCAGAGCACCATGACCTGTAAAAACATGTCCCTAACTTACCTTTATGATACATATACAATTGTACAATGTCATCTAGCTACATAGTGAGAACCATGTTTCTTTTTTTTTTTTTAATAAAGCTGGAATTTTTTTTTTCTCCCACCCCACCTAAAAACGCACCGCCCTGAACACTTGTATCTGTGACAGTCACAGTGCATCACAGGAGAGAATGAAACTGCAAGAAAACGGTGAAGTGGTGTGTTCGGTCAGGGGCCAGTGATATTTACACCACTGAGAAATGGTCAAACATGGATTTGAAAGTCTGATCATGTAATCACAGAACTACAGTATTTGGAATGAAAGAAGAATACAGCATTGCTGTGAAATCACCAGCAAAATAAATGCTTGATTTTGTGTTTATGAACCAACTTTCTTCCCATCTTGGTGACTGCAAACACCCAAATGCTAGTAATGCTGACTGACTGAGGTTTACATGTGAATTTACTGGGGAAAAAAAAACAATCAAATTAGCTGGGTGAACTGAATGTATTTTGTCATTTCAACAGGCAGCCATTTCTGTTCTGACCTGGAACAACAGGCTGATTAATCTCACAAAAGTCTAATACTGTGACTGTGTAATAAGTGTAGATTAACTCTGCCATTTTGGTTCATAAACTGAGTTGCTGGCTTTTGAGATAATTACTTAAAAATACACTACAAAAGGCAATGGAAAAACAGCAAAAGAAACAAACCACAGAAAAGGAACAATTTCACTCACACTGAAAAAGATAGGAATGTTTAACCACAAAGGGAGTGGAATCATTCTAAAATAAAAATAAAGATTCACAATTATGTAGTTGTGCTTGGCCTTCTGTTTAATAAATGGGATTTCTCTGATGGTGGTTTAATAACGGGGAAGGAATTGTTCCCATTTTCTATCTCCAAAAGATTTAACCTTAAACCTTACTGTGATTCTCTCAGGACTGAAGGCATCCAGGCGGCAAAAAGCAGGAATAAGGTTTTATAAGTTACAGTATCTCCGCACTGAGGTGATGTGTTTAGCGCGGCTGTAAGAGATGGACTGATAATGTCCCCTAACTTGTCCCTGATCCCTCCTGCATTGAGGCAACAACAGGAGGTGCTCTTCAGTTAGGCTACAATTCCAGTTTCACAACAAAACCCACAATGCAGTGCTGAACGAGGGTGAGCACACCAGGCGAATGTGTGTCAACTATAAATATATTAAAAACCTCTTGTTTTGCGAATTGTAAGTGGCTGATTGATGCAACAGCGACAGGTTTAGAGGTTAAAGGAATGTACACAAGTCAAAGTATTCAAGCTTAGTTTTGATAAGACTGAGATTCTACACTGTGTTTCCAGTCTGGCCAAGATCAAGCTGCAAAATTTTAAACACGGACAACAAAAATTTATGAAATGCCATGCCGAACATACTATAAACTTACTTCTTCCTCTGAATAATGTCTGTTGCTGTCCACTGCAACGATGAGTTCACTGACTTCTAGGGAAAAGAACTTTTTATATATACATATATATTTTTTTTTCCATAGATCATTTTGCATTACCTTGAGTAAGGATTGTTAAGTGCAATAGCTAGGATGGCGCTGTGACACGGCATGACCCCTGACAAACGGCAATGAACTGTGAGTTTATCTTTTAAGACTTTCAATTTCCACTTGTGTTAGCACAAGAGTGAAGCCAGGATTTTGGAAAAGATAAGAAGGATGATGGACACCCAAACAGAGACAGACTTCAGCACACACAGACAGAAAGAGGCAGGCAGGCAGACTGACAAACAGAGAAGGACAAACAGACAGACAAATAGAGGGTCTGTGGTTGGTGAGCTGAACAGTAAGAGCAGAGCAGGGATGATTACAGGACAGATTAGAGAACAAGAATAAAATCAAGAGAAAGCGGCATTAAGATGAGATGGCACTGGGCTTTTCCTTTCCTTCTTTCCCTCCCTTTCTCTACCTCCTCCTCCATCTCTCCCTCTTTTCTTTCCCTCTCACTCAGATGGCCTCGACGTAGTTGGCAGGTAGCATGCCCTGCTGGCCAGTGCGCTCCACGCGGCCGTACATCCAGCCCTCGTCAATCTGCTGCACGTCTACGATCAAATCGCCGTCCATGAAGGACACCTCATCCTCATCGGCAGCGGCGTAGTCATACACTGCTCTGTACCGCTTCTGTGAACACAAACATGATAGTTTGCAATACACTGTACTGCAAATACTGAGCAAACTACAAATGGGGGATAAAAGAATACCCACCCCTGCACTGAGAGACGGAGCAGCAGCTGCCTGGCGCACTGGTTCAGGCGGCTCATAGTGGTAGTTCTGATGAGCTGCAGAAGACTGGTAGCCTGTTGATAAAACAAATAGTGACAGGGAGAGCAAATAAATGAACTGCAGACAGCAGAACCACATTCTACTCTGGAACATAAACACCAGACAGCTCTATGTCTATGAAGTCTACACTGAAATCCAGCAGCAGGTGTAAATCCTACAATGAGCATTCTCCCATTTCTGTGATTTCACTCCACACAGCACTTTTACTCCTGTCTGTATGAGTCTACCTGAACTCTGAGAACGTGAAGCTCAGACAGAGACGCCATGGCAAGCCAAGACGTGCACCCCTGGTTACACAACTGTGTGAACAATGCTCTTCTGTGTACACGCTAGCAAGGGTAATTGAAGCACTTAGCTGCAGCTCTTTAACTGCTTATGAAATCCTTTCATAGCATTCCTCACACAATATGACCACACAGAAATATTGCTCATATTTGTCAATAAACTGCTGCCTATGGATTTGACCTATCCAAATAGAGAGTATGAAGTATCCAAATAGAGAGTATTAAATACTGTAATAACTTTCATAACTGTGCAAGACAAATTCAACAGCTACATATGAGAGGAAAACAACAAACAGCAGCACTCAAGTACATTTACTGCATAACATGTATTTGAGTATTAAGTCAACACGATGTGCTTCTGTGTTACACATTTTTTTCATTTACATTATTTTTGTCTTTTGGCACTGTGCGTCTTTGTTCCTTGTCCATACTTTGAGGTCTTTCATGTCATGTTTGTCTGTCTGGATGTATACATTACTTCCAGAATCGTACAGTTTTGTGGAGGAGTGGGAGAGGATTCCAGTGGCAACCTGTGAAGCTCTGGTGAACTCCATGCCCAGGAGAGTTAAGGCAGTGCTGGAAAATAAT
>JAQQAE010013764.1:0-12625 GCA_029823295.1 Pseudamia nigra | reverse complement strand
AGCTGAACCCAGGTGTGTGTATCTGCAGTTATATGGAGCAAGATCAAACCTAAGTGGAGATTATGTACTTTATGCATGTCTGTTGTTTTTGAGTGTGAGCAGACGTCTGCTCACATCACAGTGAAAGCAGAAACATACACATGCATGTGCCATAAAATCACAGGGCTCTCTGAGATGTGATTTGCAAATTTAGTGGTAGATTTGTTCAGCAGCAAAGCACCATGGCAGCTAAACAATGCGGAGGTGGATCACGTCAAGTTGCTGAGTAACATTCAGAGGATGAAGAACACAGCAGCCTTCAGAGGTTGGACTTCATTGACCTTTCACTGCTTTCTGTGTGTCTTTCTTTAGATTTAAACTCGACTACATATTGCTGTAAACCACAAAAAGATTAAACTACTTTTGTAAGAACAGATTAAACTGTACATTTCCTAAACCTGAACCTGATTTTAAAACATGTATCTCAGTTCCCAAGCATGCAAATCCTTTTTGTTGTTTGTCCATGATGATAAAGATTATAACAAACATGACATGGTCAGTAGATGAAGAGTATGGTGGGCTTATTCTCTTTCACTGTCTTTTTTTTTTTATGCTTCCAGTTTTTAGATGTGGTGACATAAACACAACAGACTGCCAGAACACAGAAACCATATGGGATTTTAGCAAACACGAAGGTGTCATCACACATTTCTGGATATATTTGTGTGTCTAGGTATACAAGTGTGCATGTCAGTGTGTGTACAGTATGTACACAAATGCCTGCACTTATATTTATGTAATGTACTGTATGTGTACATTAATTGCTCAAGCCTACTAACTTCACACATCTACTAAAAATCAGCTTAATATAAGCTAGTCACATAAGTGGCATACATTTTCCTATGACAGAATGAAAATAATGAAGCCCCTCAGCAGGATAAAAGATATAAATATGAACTGACAGGGGGACAAATACCAGAGAAGGTACAAGGCAAGGTCAGGGTATAAGCTTAATCAGTTTCATTGTTAAAAATAATGCAATCATTAATCTCTTCCTGTCTTACGCTGTCCATTTTTGTCTCCTTCAAGCAACCCATGAGCTCATACAAGCTTAACTGTCAATCCCTTTACAAGCAATGTCCAATGTACATTTCCTGCAACAGCTTAATATCCTGCTGTGTGCATGTGTATTTGTGCATTTGTGCGTTCTATGTTGCTGTGCTGGAGGCGTGTTCTGCCAACCCTTCTGCCCACGGCCCATGCATAATATCAGCAGAGCATGCCACAGGAATGGGCATCCTCAAACCGCACTGCCTGTGTGCTGAAGTATTTGTGTAGACACAAAGCAAACCAGATCTAATTTTGTCTAGTTCAACCGTGCCAGAGCAATAGGAGGTAAAGTGAATGCCAGTTTGTATGTGTGTGATTTAAGAGGCACAGCTGGGAAATGACACACAGTCACACTCACCAATACATGCATAACTGGGAATAGGGGGTGCAAAACAGAGAGAGACAGACAGACAGACAGAGAGAGAGAGATAAGGAGCTGATTTGGATTTCATGGTGTAGCCAAAATTAAATAAAAGAAAAAAGTGAAATGGCATAAAATTACCATGAAGGAAATCACACCAACAGATAGAGAGGTGGAGAGATTGCAAGAGAACAACAGAGAGAGAGAGAGAGAGAGCGAGCGAGAGAGAGAGAGAAAGAGAGAGCGAGAGAGAGAGGCAGAGCTCCCTAACTCCAGTGATTCCCACACTGGCTGGCTGACAGCAAGCTCTGTGCTCTCTGATCCGGGCCGCTCTGATGGGGCTTCATGCCCGTGTAGGCAGGGTTGGGGATCCTGAGGGCATCACAGAGTTTTACTGCTGATCTCAGCCTTCACAGGTAAGTCAGAACATCTCATCTCCACCTCACTGACGGCTGATGGATCATCAACCAGCGGTAATCACTAGAATCCAAAAAGGGAGCTAAGAACACACCAGATTAAGGAGCCCCAAGCACGACTGGCAGTTATGCGAGGTAAGAGACTCATCACTTTTGAGTGTGAGCATGGTATGTGTTTATGTGTGTGTGGCACTATAAGTAGGTGGGCTGCTGTAGGTTGTTGAGTGCTGTATGGTTTGTTGTATAACCAAGTGAAACTAAAGCATTGAATGCCTTGATTTACACTACCTGGATTAAAAAAAAGAAGCAATATCACATTTCCCTCATCAGAATAGCCTTCTTACTTCATCTATACAGCTGTATATTAGTATGTTTCATGAGACAAATAAATAGGAACTGATCATGCAGGATTTGGTCATATATTCACGTCATAACAAGCTTCTCTGTTTGCTGAAAGGACACATCAGAGCAAACAGCCATTCCCTTGTTCTGACCTCATTCTCGAGCTGCTGTTACAACGCTCCAATGAGCTGATACTCTCTTTATGTGTGTGTTATGTATAATATGGCAAACGTTGTTTATGAGGTAATGCACATACAGTATGTCTAAGCATATGTGATTACATGCATTTTCATTTCGCTAACAAGGATGTGATTAAGGCAGGGATTAGTACTACATGTTCACCCAGCCATTTTCAGGTGTGTTTTTTTTTACGCAAGCAACATAATATCATATCAGCAACAGTGTACCAAACTAACACCTGAGGTTAGACCTGGGAGTGCTTGTGCTTGGCTATTTTTAAACCTGTAAATCACAGTCCATTGCAAACAGTCCACCAGTCATACAAATGTTAGCTGTAGAATTTGAAATGAAAATGGAATGATCACAGATCACAAGTGGAATGATTACAAAAATGTTTGTCCATTTAAAATTCACATTCTCAATGCTGATTTGGTTATCACTGTCTCATAACTGTGACATTCTTTTGACTATGATTCTGAAAATTGAGTGAAGACCCAGGAGATGCTACACAAGATGCAAAATAATAACACTGTATCAAATATAGGAATGGCTCCTATTTAAATCATTTTTGAAAATAGCCAAAAAAATTCCTGTAATAACAATTTTGACTGTTTTCTTAGTGGATATGAACATGGCGTACCACTTCTATCCATTCTGGATCTATGAGTACAACATGTGAGCTAGCTACATTCCCAGGCTTAGGTCTGAAGCTTCATTTCATTGAGCCTTGAGCTCGTCCAGCCAACGCTATAAATACTACTGCAATGTTCCAGAAGGAATGGACATGTGAAGTCATCTCAAAGGGAATCAGACACCCAATATCTGCTGTGTATAGATTTGTGTGTGGGTAGAGTGTGGGTGAGGGGTTAGGAAGCTTTGGTGTGGTCATCATAGGCCACTGTTTGAGGGGAGTGGGAGGTAGGAGTTAGCATAATGGCATGAAGTCTTTATGAGCTAGCAACAGCAAGTGACTCAAACACAGAGGAGAAGGAGACGAGTTGCAGTGAAGGTTTGTACCTAGAGGCCTGCTCTGTTTGGTTGTTTTAGGGTTAAAGCCTTGACCACGTGTTAGTTGGTTAAGGTTTTAACCCCGCGACCACTGGGGTGGCATAAACTTGTGTGAACATAAAGTTTGCCATACATATCTTGGGGAAATTGCAAACACAGCAGGTATAGTGTACTTTCATTTACTTCAGTGTCTAATTAAGTATAAAATCCCTCTTTCTTTACAGTGGCACTGGTGTTTCCCCTCCTCCCCTTCCTCCTCTCTTTGACACACGCCTGTCCAAAGGAGTGTGCCTGCAACAGCAACACCAAAGTAGTGGACTGTCGTGGTCGAGGCCTCTATGACATCCCCCGAAGACTTCATCCAGACACTCAAGAGCTGTATCTCCAAGACAACCGCATCCGAGGGTTGGGATCCATGGCTTTCCGGGATATACCCCTTGTTCGCATTCTTGATCTTTCTAATAACTCTATCACAGCTATATCACCAACGGCTCTACTGGGTCTCAGAACTCTACAGCGCCTCAGCCTGGCCCACAACAGTCTAAGGGAACTGGACAAGAGGTTGCTTGGACCTATCCGCTCGCTTTCACACCTTGACCTCTCGCACAACAGGTTAAACAATAGTCACAACAAATAACACTCATTATTTAGTCTGTAATAAAGGTGCAGTGTTTGGATTTAGTGGTTGCAGATCAAACTCAATACCCCTAACATCATACTATCCTTTCAGGTAGGTTTTGAAGAGCCTACAGTGGCTCCAAAAATGTGTAGGCCCTCATTGAAGCTTGTGTTTGATTGTCTGTTCATAGCTAATGTAGAAACATGGTGGACTCTGTCAAAAAGGACCTGTATAAGTAGTTTTTAGATCATGAAAACATGATTCTTACTCTCAGGTGATAATACACTATTTAAACTACATTCAGACCCCTCTAAATCCTGCATACTGCACCTTTAAACACAAAGGGCATAGTATAAATTTCACATAACTCATCCAATTCTGTCTTCTTTCCTTTGAACCAGCTTGTGGGGCCTGCATGGGGCCTTGGGAGAAAGTCTGCGGAATCTCAGCCATCTAGGACTAGCTCATAACAGACTAACAAAATTAGACCGCTCTTTGTTGGAGAACCTTGGGCACCTTGACAGCCTCATGCTACGTGGCAACTCCTGGAGGTGTGACTGCCAGCTCATAGGCCTAAAACTCTGGCTGGAGACCTACATTTTCAAAGGTTAGACCACCAGTAGCTCCAAGCTTCCAGCATTCATCCTGCTACATACAGTACAGAAATTATGGTAATATGAATATGGTAATGGTAATGATGACCTTTATTATAAGCAAGTGTTTCTTAATTAGTTTAGCTGAAATGGCTACACTCCTAAAATGAAGTCAGACTGTGAGGAAGGAGCCATTTGTGCTGCATTAAAACATAAATGTATTCTTTCTTTGGGAGCGATGGACAGAGTGGAGGTAAAACAAAGATAAATCTTTCATATTATATAAAAAAACAGGTAGATTACTATTTGATTCTAGTTATAAAATGCAAATCAGTAGGAAGAATAATAACTCAAATTAAAGGATGTTCCTTTTTTCTGCTAGTTTTCAATTACAATTTGATTGGTTGCTTTAAGTGTGATCGATTAATTAATTGCGGAACATTTAAAATCACAAATAACCTTGTTTCATCAAATTTCACTCACTAAATTAAGCACTTCAGAGAAACAATAACTTACTTTTATGCTGATTGACATGAAAATGTTTATTGTAAGAAAATACTGTAAGAAAAATTTGGACATATTTCCTGTTTCTCATATTTTGGTAAAAAGTGATACTGCAATTATTGTAACCAATACTGCAACTGGCGATTTTGCCTTGCGTCAGCTTGCTCAGATAGGTTTTCCACATTCGTTCTTAGTAGAAAAAAGCAAAACATACATACAAACTAATAAGTCAATAAGTAAAAATACAAAACAAACAGGTGTATTGTTTTTGATTGATTGGTTCAGTGATTCAAATACGTATTACTTTGATTTAGATGTCTTGTTAAACAACATTCATTTTAATTTAATGCATTTTCTCTAGTAGCATTTTTGAGGATGAGGTTGGAATCAAACTGGCTGATATCTGCGCTTTCCTGCTCCATTATTTTATACGTATCGCAAATCCACTATCGATTGACCAGTACTATAATTGGAAAATTTACCACATGCATTCTGCATAATAATATAGCGATTTTTATTCCTACATTTTACAGTACAATCTACACCTCTGATCAAGCCATGAGAATTTCCTATGGTGATAAGAGTGTACGAGTTAAAATGCCATCTGCACTATTCTCCATGCTAGACCAATCTGAATGCATTGGATAGCAAATAAACACTGTACACTGAAATCCAGGCTTGAAAGCTTGGAGTTGCTTTGCCCTCCCACATGCCTGTGTTACCCTGACACAGCCTTCGTTTTACAGGCTGAAAATTCTAATTACTGCAAAACAGAACAATGGTGCCTGAACGCTACGAGTTAATCAGGGATACAGAAAGGAACACGTGACAGGGTATGCTCTACATGAATACTGATTGGGAACAACAGTAAAGAGATTTATGGGACACAGAGGCCAGATGATGAAGTCCACACTCCACACTTCATTCAACATTCCCAAATCATTCAGCCGCACTGATCCAATAGAGAGTCGACTGGAGCAGTTAATCATATCACACTTGTTAATGCGGCCCATTAAAGTAAGCCATTACATTGTAGATTAAAACATATCATGAGTAATGAACTGGGTTAGTCTGAGTTCATGAATGCGGCCTCCTCTGGAGTGAGACAGGCAGTTAACAGCAGATAACATGTTAATATATCTGAACCAGTTACAAACAGTGACTACTGTTAATGTACTGTAATATATTTTTATTTAATGATAATTATATTTAGATGTTTAGATTTTTCTCATGTTTTGAAGGTTGATTTTTAATATTGTCAGTTAAATCACTTAATTTTTTCATCTTGTTGATTTAGAACTACTACTAAAGCACAAAATCAGCACTTGTGGTTTTGTATAATTGTGTATTTTCCCCTTTTCCGACATTGTCTTGTTGCAACTTTTACATAGTTTTCATCTTTTATCATTTTTGCCTGGTAACATTTGTGTCATTTTTGTCTTTTTGCATTTGTTGTGTTCATCTTGTTGCTTCTTTTGCAACTGCTGTTACATTGTACTGTTACACTTTTGTTATGGCTTTAGGGAATAATTTAAAATCACAATCACAAATAATGACCTGGTTTCACTCACTAAATTAAGTGTTTTACCTTTCAAACTTATGATTTACCTTTTGTCATTTTATTTCGCTGTGATAAAATATTCTGTTTCCCACAAGGCTACAAAGATTGGTGGAAAAGTCATATTGCAATTACTATTATCAATATGGGAACTTGCTCAGTTATACAAAAAGTGCACATATGTGTTTTCCAGATTTGTTCTTTTCAAAGTAAAACACTGATTTCTCAAACTCATTTTTGTTAAAAGCACTAATGCCACCAATCCCAAAATCAGGTTGAGATGATAAAGTGGTTAATAATGATGTCAAGTTTCAGACTTTCAGGCTATAGATTGGACATGTGGACATAAGCATGAAACCAATGTATTTTAAATAATTAGCAAAATAAACAAAGTATTAACAAAAATGAACAAAAATGTGCAATGAGATCATCCTAAATCCTCCTCACATGGACCTATCAGGAGTTTTAAATTGCAGCCTGATGCTGTACTGTATGTAACTGCACAGGCTGCCATTTCTTTAATTGTGCAGCTCTAGTTTTTCACTGTGCCATTCAATTAAATGTTTAACTAATTTTCAGGTGGTGTGGTAGATGAGGTCCTCTGCTCTCAGCCAGAGGAAATGAAGGACAGAGACCTGCAGAAAGTCCCATACCAGCTTTTCCACACCTGCATGACCACAAGTTACCACTACTTGTTTGCCAATATACATCATCTGGAGTCTGAGCGCCTACTGCGAGGCCACACCCATGGAAACCATGTTCATCCCTCTAGCCACAGCCTCCACATCCCCATGTCCATTGGGGACAGCTTAGGCACTGGAGGAGGAGGAGGTGGAGGGAGTATGCCAGAGTGTGAAACAAAGCAAAAGCAGCGGCCTGTCAACTTGCGCCACGCCATTGCCACGGTAATCATCACCGGTGTAGTGTGTGGGATTGTGTGTCTGATGATGCTGGCTGCCGCAGTGTACGGCTGTGCCTACGCTGCTATCATGGCCAAATATCAGCGAGAGCTTAAGAAAAACGAGGAGCTGGCAGCGGCGCAGGGGGCGGATCATGCAACAGCAGATGAAAAGGAACCACTGGAGAATGCTATCGCCTAAGAGATAATAAAACAATCCCTGAACTGAAAAGCTGGGTCTCAACCCTTTAACCTAAAATTCTATGGATGCCATGTGTGTCTTCATGCATGTGTGTCTGGGACGAAAAAAAAAATTCCCAGAGTGAATGGAATTATTAATGTGTGTGTATCAACGTGCGTCATATCATCTCTGAGACTTGGGTAGCTAAATTCCACAGGTATCTGACTATGCACTGAAGAGTACTGCAGCTTCTACTGTATGCGGGTTTGAGGGGCAGGCCAAAGATGTCAATCAATTCCATTTTATCTGAGAAAAGCATATCAAAGATGAAAACAAACTGTTCTATATTTATACAGGTGTATTTGTAGGTATATTAGTAAAGTTCTGATATTTAAAAAGTGGATTTCACAGTTTGGTTGTCTGGTAACTGTAGTTCATAGTTCTGATTTTTGAGTTCATGTTGAAAACTCATTGTAGGCAGCTGTCTCTGAAATTCTGTTGTATGTTGGGGGTGTAAGAGAGCAAGAATGGGAGTGTTTGTGTCTGTACATTATTTGTGCTTGCGTGTTAGTATGCACATATTTAAGGAGATTTTTAAGGACTGTGCCTAATAATATACATAGTTTTGATGGGAAAGTAATTTTCTTAAAGGATACTTTTCTGAAAAATGGAGTCAAGTTCCTGAAGCAATAATGAAACAAACAAAAATGAAATGAAAACGAAACGTGTACTTATTGTTTTTCTGACTTCACAGGGGCTGAGGAGTCGGACCTTTTCTTTTGTCACATGCAAACTGTCAACACAAACATTTTTTTAAAGCAGTCTTGTTTGAGAATCAGTATAATGGTAGTCATGTCTTTCAACTATATTATAAAACGTGAAAGGAGACATGTTACCATAGATTACTGTATTTGTAATTAATTCAAGTAGTATTTTGTATAAGAATTTTTTGATGTATTTTTGGGAAAAGTCACATTGCCTTTGCCAACTTTGTTTAAATTGGATCATGAACCCTGTAGAATTTTCTCTATTTCTGCATAAATATGACCTAAAACTAATTTTCACACTTCAAGAAGTCTTAAGAGTAGGGAGAGAACCCAGCTGAACAAAAGATACAAAAGATATTGTTCTTTGTCATTTATTTATTAATGAAAATGGTCCAATGTCACATATCTGAGCAGCAAGAGTATGTGAACCTTAACTGTCCTGCACATCAGCCCACTAGCTGATGTTTTAGCCCATTGCTCCAAACAGAACACCTTATAAACACCAGTAAACAAGAAGCCGTGAAATGGCAAATCCCCCGCCCAGTTTTGAAACTGACCGTGACCTTTTTCTGTGAAGGTCACAATATATTTGGAATTAGCATTGTCCTAGGGGGTGTATGGTATTTTCAACCTGACTACATAGATACGTAAGTAATATCCAAATTAGGTGCTGGTTGTCATGGTAACCCTTGCTCCGACCCTGACTACCCATGTGCCACATTCTGTTAACTTGAGTCCGTGATCAGTCCTAAGGTCTTCCGAACACGGAAGACCTTAGGACTGCGCTGACTTTGACCTTTTTCCTTAGTCTTAGTATATTTGGAATTAGCAACGTCAACAACCTAGGGGTATATGTTATTTTCAATCTAACTCTACATAGCTAGATATGCATGTAGACCAAAGTGCAATAATTTCAGACAGTACCTGTGATGAGCAAGAGGTGCTCATTTAGTGACTGTAGCTGCGGTAGTTTTTGTACCATACATTACAATAGATTTTATTATTAATGCTGTGACTTAAGGAATATACAAATTAGTTGGTGGTTGCCACAGTAACCATTCCCCCTATCATGGCTGCCTATGTGCCAAGTTTGGTTAGTTTTTGTCCGTGGACTTTGGAGATACAGTAGAAATCCAAATGTTTGGATGTACTGTACGGTTTTGAAATTGATAATGACCATAACCTTTTTCCTTGAAGGTCACAGCGTATTTGGAAAAAGTAGAGTCAATAACTCAATTATTTAGGATATGACATTTTCAGCCTCACTACATAGCTAGAAATGTATGCAGAGCAAAGTGCAATAAATTCAAACTCTACTGATCTTCAAGGTCAAAGCCAAGGTCAAGATCATTTACAGGTGAGAGATGTCGTAGAGTCTATATTATAATCTACATATTAAAATTTGGTGCCTCTAGCTATAGTATTTTTGGTACTAGTATTTTTTGTAATTACCTAATTAATGAACTTGTTAATAAGCAAATTAGGTGGTGGTTGACATAGCAACCCTTCCCCTTACCCAGGCTAATCACGTGCCGAGTTTAGTTAGCTTGGGTCCGGGGATTTTGAAGATGTACGTAGTGCCAACATTCAGACGGACACATGTGTAGGTATGTATTCATATACAAATAGAGCTCTCAACTCCTAACCCTAACCCTTGTTTTGGTCGGGCAGGGGGGTCCTACTTTAAGGACTTTGTATAAACATTCGATTATGTGATCTTTATGCCACAAAATAGAAAATTCTAAAGGGTTTTTAAACTTTCAAGCACTACTATGGTAACATCTGTAGTATAGATAAATACATGAAAATAAACTGAATTTACAGTGGTTACAGGCCATTTTAAAATCCTTGTTACAATGACATTTAAGGTAATTGTGCTATTCTGGCAATTTCAATGAAATTTTAATGTGTGACTGGAAATTTGACATATCTGATTTTCTTTTTGGATGATTGAATTTGTGTACAATTGTATTTATGTTCTATAGCCTGACAAGACAAACGCTGAAACAGGCACATATTTCTATAAAAAATCTTGTGGCATATACTATATATGTATATGATTTATTTATTTGACTATACACACAAGAATATAAAACATCTATAAACAATGTAAAACAATCTATAACATCATATTTCTGTACCGTATCAACATAAGATGATTGATGAGTTTAATTTCTGTCTCTAATTTATTTTTATATATTAAAATGTTACAGAAAGGATATGTACGCCTGTGTTTTTACATTTCAGTATTAACAGAGCTCATTATGTGTGCATTACTATTGTTCTTTCAATTCATACGAAGCCATCACATATGAATTCCAATTAATTCAGTGCTTTATGAAAGAACATAAATATACACATGCCTTTGGTCTTAATGCATGAGCTGACTTTTGTGCACATTCGCTGCACGTGGATAAGGATGTGACCACAGACAAACACACATACACACTGACATCCACATGTATTTATGTGTGTTACAGTGTGACTCAAACAATGTCTGCAGGGCCCACGGCGTGTGATGTTATCAGCCTGTCCTGTTAAGTTAGTGTATTAGCGTATTCACAAGTCTACAGCTCAGTGGAGCGCAGGGCAGTGAAAACTGGCCCTAACCGGCCTACGCTAAATTTGCATTCTAGCGTACATCTCTCCTCCCATCTGAGTCTTACATAAAATCATCCTTACAGACACCCATGGATCTGGCAGGCACGATCACTATTAATGCACATCACTTTAACAATCAGGTTTTCATGAAACTTTTTGACAGCTTAGTCATCTGTATAGTACCTATGAAAGATAATTTTAGAAAAGGACGTGATTTTAAAACCAAAGTGATCAGGCTGATGGGATCAAATATTCCGTGGGCTGGTGTAAACTGTGGGCTGCTCTTCTCATGCGTATGTGTGTTTTTGTGTACATGCTGTGGCACTGCACAGACGCTCCCATCACTGTCCTTCTGCTCCAGTGGTTTCCCCCGGGCCAAGAATACCCACAATGCACCGCTTTCTTGTCAACGCATTCAGGCACCATGAAATAATTTTCTCTTCCTCTGCCCTTTTATTTCTCCTCTTACTTTATCACTGCATTTCCCCAAAAAAATTTCCTCTTTTCCCCTTCCTTGGTTTTTCTTTCTTCTGTCCAGATCTTTCTCTGTGATTCCTCTGCTGGCACTACTCGCCCTCCATTGTCAACAGGAGAGGTTACATAAATGATCATCTCAAGAGGTTTGTAATAGAAGGAAAACTGTGCTTCATATTGGTCCTTTGTGTGCCTGGCAGTGGAAAGTGATTCAGTTCTATGAATGTGCTCCAGCTGAAATTAATGATTACTTTCATTATCGGTTTTTCTCAAAAAATAATTTTCTCAATCATGTTGGAACTGCAAAATGTCAGCTAAAGCAAGAATGCTGACTACAGTCTTTATTGTATTCTATGACTATTTTCTAAAGGCAGTGAGTTTACAATGAGTTGCAAATTCTCATGATTTGTGATACAGTATGTTCCAGTTGTACTCTGATGTCAGAATTTCTGAGTTCCTAGTCGGCAGTTTCATCTGTAATGCCCCTGAAATCAAAATTCCAGAAAGTCCACCAACCCCGACTGAACAATTCAGTATGGCTGCCACTAACACCTATTATCTGAACAGTACTAATTTCCATTGTATCTGTTTCCCATTATGCCAGTCAGACACACAATACTGTTAATTTTTTTTTTATCTTTGCACATGTTACTACTCTCTTGGTACTGTATACTAACTAATAGTATGTTGTGTTGAATGCAAATTTATTTTGAAGTTGTCTGTATTCCAAAGGCGTCCACGTTTTTCCAACCTGACGTACGTCACTCCCAGTTCTGACCTGTTGAGGTACATGGAACGCACCATTAGCGGCCAGGACAAACCCCTGAAGATTACAGTGGTGCCTCAGATAACGACGATAATCCGTTCCGGCGTCACGGCCTGTTTCCGAATCAGTTGTTATCCGATGCGACTTTTTCAATAAAAATACAAGTAAAATCAATTAATCCGTTCTGGACTCAAACTCCCATATAAAGTATGTAAACACACCCCTACCTGCACATTTATTCATTATTATTATTTGAAAAGGAACTTAT
>JAQQAE010013763.1:0-12625 GCA_029823295.1 Pseudamia nigra | reverse complement strand
CAAAGCATCAAAGGGATCTCATTGTTCAAAGACATCAGTCAGGTGAAGGGTACAAAAGAATTTCCAAGGAATTAAATGTACCATAGAACACAGTGAAGACCGTCATCATCAAGTTGAGAAAATATGGCGCAACAGTGACATTACCAAGAACAGGACGTCCGTCCAAAATTGATGATAAAAAGAGAAGAAAACTGGTCAGGGAGGCTGCCAAGAGGCTGACAGCAACACTGAAGGAGCTGCAAAAACTTCTGGCAAGTACTGTCTGTGTAGTACATGTGACAACAATCTCCAGTCTTTTTCATATGTCTGGGCTGTGGGGGAGGGTGGCAAGACGGAAGCCTTATCTTGCAAAGAAAAACATCAAAGCCTGGTTTCATTTTGGAAAAAGACATTTGAAATCTCCCAAACACTTGTGGAAAAATGTGTCATGGTCCGATGAAACCAAGATTGAACTTTTTGGCCATAATTCCAAAAGGTATATTGGGCACATAAACAACACAGCTCATCACCAACAGAACATCATACCTACAGTGACGCATGGTGGTGGCAGCATCATGCTTTGGGGCTGGATTTCTTCAGCTGGAACTGGGGCCTTCGTCAGAGTGGAGGGAATAATGAACAGTTCCAAATACCAGTCAGTGTTGGCACAAAACCTTCAGGCTTCTGTTAGAAAGCTGAAGATGAATAGGAACTTCATCTTTCAGAACGACAATGACCAAAAGCACACATCAAAATCAACAAAAGAATGGTTTTACTGAAGATTGAGGTTTTGGAATGGCCCAGCCAGACTCCAGACCTGAATCTGATCAAACATCTGTGGTGTGATCTGAACAGGGCTGTGCACAGGAGATGTCAGATTTGGAACGGTTTTGATAGGCTCCAGCACCCCCCCCGACCCTCACGAGGATTAAGGGGTAGAAAATGGATGGATGGATGGAACGGTTTTGCAAAGAAGAGTGGGCAAATATTGCCACATCAAGATGTGCCACGCTGATAGACTCCCACCCAAACAGACTGAGTGCTGCAATAAAAGCCAAAGGTGCTGCAACAAAGTATTAGTTTAAGGGGGTGCATATTTACGCAACCAGGTTATTTTAAGTTTTTTATTTTTTATTTTTCCCCTTTAAAGGCTTCAGTTTGTTTTTCCAATTGCATTGCACAGATTATGGCTTACATTAAAGGTGGAAAAAGTTGTGAAATTATTTATCTTGGTGTCAATTTTTTACATCACAAAAACCTGGCATTTGAACAGCGGTGTGTAGACTTTTATCCACTTTAGGTCTACAGAGCTCAAAAGACAATTTTTGCACTTAGTGACTTGATGACCTAATTAAATATGGAAATTAGGTCAGGTCACCACAGTCCCCCTCCCCCCTAGTGGGAGTACCCATGTGTGAAGTTTGGTCACGCTGGGACGAGGGGTTGCAGAGACATGAGTAGAAATGTCGGGATCGACTGAAGTACAGATAGATGTACGGTGACTGTTTCGATATCCCCCTTCCGGGCCTGTCAACCTCAGTAGGGGATAATTAGCATACATTCTGTATTCCATACAGAATACCAAAACATATTCCACAAAATGAACAATAACTGAACAAAATAGGTAAGAAAACAAACAAAAATGAACAAAATAATCAGTAAAGGGACCAATAATAGCCAAGACAATACAGACTGTAAAAAAATCCAAAAAAATGAATAGTATCACTGAACAATAAAATGAAAAAATTAATAACGTAATATAAATGACAAAAACTGAAGAAAATTATCCAGAAAACAAAGAGAAATGAAGAAAATAACCAATAAAATGTACAAAAATGAAGAAAATCATCCAGAAAATGAGCAAAAGTGAAGAAAATAATCCATAAAATGAACAAAAATTAAGAAAGTAATCCAGAAAATTAGCAAAAATGAAGACAATAAGCTATAAAATGAGGCACAATTTGAGAACTTAATCAAGAAAATGAACAAAAATTAAGAAAATAATCCAAAGTGAGCAAAATATTCTGCAAAATAAACAAATCTACTTTATCCTAAAGGGAGAATATAAGCAAAAGGGCAAACATTAGATGCAATTGTATCTGTAAAGCTCAGATATTTGGTCTTTTAAAAAAAACAGACTCAATTCTTCTTCAGCAAAAGTGCAAACACAGTTAAATTACAGACAATTTTATGACAGATTTAGAAAGTTGAATTCAAGACATTTTTAGAGACATGTAGACACCCTGTAGACACCGTGATCTGGTGAGTGTCGTCTTACCAATGTCAAAGTATGTGACTTCAAAGCCTTGCTCTTTGGACAGCTCCAGCATCATCTGGATGTAATCTGTGTTAGGAATGCTCAGCGGGTTTCTCCTCAATAAAGAGATTTTCTCACTTGACGAGTTCCTCAAGTTCTCAAATCTGACACTTGGTTTAGGTGTCTGTGAAATTAAAGCCAACACAACATCTCAGAGACATTACAGCTGCCTCGCTGTGTAAATAAAGGTGAAAAGTATTTGACATACCCATGTGATTTCGGAGCAGCCCGACAGACTCTGAAGCTTTGCCACCATTTTATCTGCAGCTGCCTTTTTGGCTGCTTTCTTTGAATTACCCATCGCTAAAAAAACATACAAAGGAAATTAAGAAGGATGAGCAGCAATGCCTGAACGATTCTGCCTTTGCCTTAAGACACTATCACCTTTCTCTGACAGAGACTCTATTCGACAAGTAACTGTGAATTCTCTCTTGTGAGCAGGACCAGCCTCCATGAGCACTGTGTATTCAGGAAGACGCCAGCCTCTCTGTAGCGCCAACTCCTAATAGGAAAAACAGAAAATAAAAGGAGGCGGTGAAAAAAGCAGCATTAGTACATGACAAACTGTGTACCAAGGATGACTAAGGATGACTAGGTATGACTGTACGGTAATTACTGTAGGATATGCTTGACTGCTACATTTAAAGCAAGAGAGCATATCTAGAAGTAAATATTAAGTGAATAATGTGTAAGCAAAACAAAAGTAAACAGAACCAGCTCAGCCGTGATTAGACACCTGCAGTATCCCCACAGAGTTTGGATGGTTGTTTGTTTCTGCTGCAACGCCGTTACTCTCCGACTTCACAGGAACATTCCTGTTGGGAATTGCATCAAAGTAGTTACCACAGCTGCAGCAGATCAACATGCACTACAGGAGGTTAACTTGTGAATTTGATAAATAAAACAAGCACCAAGCAGAATTTAGTCACAGTCAACTGACTATACATGAAGGTAAACATTTTGTCTCTTAATCATTTAATTGGTTCAGAAAACAGACATAGGAAAACAGAAAATGGCAAATAAATAGGCATAGTTCATTTCATTACGATTATTTCATTTCAAGAGCCAAATACACTTTACTCACAAGTGGTTTTTCACATTTCAAGAGTATCTGTGGATAAAAGGAACTAAGTCTTTTAAAATCTAAATCACCCATTCCCAGACACTGGGTCGGGACACACAAGTGGGTCGTGGCAGAAATTAATTGGGTTGCAAAACATTTCAGGTGTCTTTTCATGTTTCTGATACTGATTATCTGCATTGTTCTGATTATTGTGATTATAATACTCTTGCGAATAAATGAGAGCCTGTTACCTTTCACTAAATGCAGTTATTAAGTATTGACGTGTTTGTGTATTAAAAAGCAGAAAAATAAAACAAAACTGTGATTTAGATCATCTAGATAATAATGTAAGCCTCATAATATTGTAAAACTTCAGTTAAAATGGTCAAGAGCGTTTGTGCACAAATTCACACACTCATGATTTATAGATTAGAGTTTTGGGTCATGACATTTTGTTATTTCTAAAAATGGGGTCCCCAGAAAAAAAAAAAAAAAACTTACTTTAACTGTCAGAGTTACATATAAGCCACGTTAGAACTGATTTAGTTTATACTGTAGTTTAGCCATATTCTCCCTATCAAACAAAGTCTAAGGCAACCTCCAAACAAATATATTTTTGTTTTAACATACTTAACTTTTGTTAACCAGCATTCACGCTACTCTGGTGACTAGCCTTCTGAAAATGGGAGACCTTTGAAGACGCTGCTGACTTGGCTTTAGTTTGGAAACTCAAGACTTTTAGGAACAGTGATTTAGACACTGGACAGCCTGATTTTTACAGAATGCCATTGCATATCCTCTCCTATATGCTAACCACTGCACCACCAAGTTCAGTGTGAGTACGAATATGTGTGTGAATGGTTGTGTGTCTCCACATGACAGTCTTGCGATGAACTGGCAACTCATCCTGGGTGTACTCTGCCTTCAACCTAAGTCAGCTTGGATAGGCTCTAGCACCCAACCTGACCCTCACAAGGATTAAGGGGTAGAAAATGACTGAATGAATGAATATTTCTACACATCTGACACACAATGAAGAGATTTTGATGGAGATGTTTCTATTTTCAAATGCCATTTTTCAATAAAAACTAAGCAGTGTGGATGCTTTTTTCTCTCTATCCAAATGTGTCACCTCCCTCCCCCTCTTTTCCCCAAACTGCAAAGCGCGAGCTCAGTTTGCTGCCATATGTGAATTTCCCCTTTTGTGGGATCAATAATATCTAGCTATCGTCCTAATACAGGCATTTTGGCCTATAGTTCTTGTTCTAATGGTGGACTGAAATATATGGGATTTTATGATGAGTTGAAAAAAACAACATTATAGTGCATTTAACATCCATCACCCACAGTTTCAGCTCTACTCACACTGCCCCAGCATCTATCTGCAGAATATTCAGTGCAGCCTCTGCGGCCTGATGTTTAGCTGCCTTTTTACTGGAGCCTTGACCTGAAAAGAAATTCAATCAGATGCACACATTACAGAAATAAAGCCGAAAGAAATAACCCAAGATTAGACTCTCTGTCACTGGCGTTAATTTAAATTTCAACATCCAAAAAGCCACTGAAAAGATACTTTTTGTGACAAAATTCGCAGGAAGATCAGTCTGAAAATGAAGCATTTCCGATGAATAATAATGTTTAGTAATGACCCTGTGACTGCATTTCTAATCGCCTCAGCACTGACAGTTTTGCAAATGCTTCTCATCCTCTTTGCTACATCTGTACAGTTCTCAAGTCAGATACATTTGTTAAAAACAGACACGGCACATAAAATGCATATATTTATATTTAAGTGTATAGTAGACCACAGACATAACTGACAAAAATGCAGGAGTCACAAAAAAAGACTATGCTGCTCAATGAAGCACTCTTTCAGTGAGCAAAGTGTCATTCAATGACAGGCTGACGACAACACATCAACATACCGGTGCCGGTCACATCTCCAATTTTTACGCTGAAGATGAAGCTAGGCTGGTGAGCCTCTCCTTCAGCCTTCTCCATCACATACACAGGAAGGTTCCCTGTTTTGGTGCCATACTCATGCAGGATTTGAATTGGTGTTTTTCCAGGGCTGGCCCTCTGGATGTCGTGCAAATCAAGGCTGTTTGTAATAAGAAGCAAACACAGACAACGACTGCACTGAATGCTATTAATGGCTGGAACAAATTCAGTAAATATCTCAATTGATGCAGCATGTTGAAGTGTCCCAAGTACTGATTTATACTATTTTATGGCACTGGAAGCTTATTCCTAATAACAGTTATAAGTATGTACTAAGAGAGCTATGATTATAGCCCGGCAATAACTGCATATTAATACTTTCAATAAATATATAATAATGCTGGGTGGGGGGTAGATTTTTAAGCTCTTAGAACAAAATTATTGCTGCCTCATGAGCGTCATAGTCTGGGTCACTAATCATTTGAGACATTTTATCATTGGTTGCGAGAAAAACCTTGTCTAAAAGTGGACAATAGATTGAAAAGACATTGAGTTTGTAAATGGAACTGTCAAGTTAATGGACCAACAACAGCTCAGTGCAAAACTTATCAGCAATTTGAGAGTGTGTATTTGTTTGTTTGGTTGTCTGGGTCTTGTAGGACTGGAAAATAGAACAATGTAATTCAACTGAGTTTTTGAAAGCTGTGAAAAATTCCAACATTGTAAAAAAAAAATCAATACTTCCCCTGGACCTTTTGAACATTTGTGTTGTATCAAGATATTTCTCTAGTTAGTGACTACTAATTTATTTAAAGGCATTTTCAACAAATAATGCACTATGGCATCCTCGTAATTCTGTTTTATGGTATTGTGGTTACCTTTATTTATTCATTCTAATTTAAACTTTATTTAACCAGGAAGTCCCTTGAGAGTACAATCTCTTTTTCCAGGGAGACCTGGCCAAAAAGACATAAAATTCACAACAATACAAACATTATAAGATAAGATAAGATAGACTTTATTTATCCCACACTGGGGAAATTACTTTGTCAATTGCACCAATATTGCACATACGTATAGAGGTTTAAGGGAAAAAAATCTACTTCTAAATCATGGTTTGTCTAGAAGAAGAGTGGACAAAAATACATCTATTTAATCTTTTGGTCTTATCATTCAGATCCATGATTGACAGTTATCCATATCTGGAGCAGGCTGTTCCAGATGTGATCATATGACTGATACAGTGACACTGATCCACGCAGGAACCGTCCCTGTGCTGTGTGTAGACATCATCATTTTGTTTCATGCAACAACGAACACGATGAATTAATATGCTTTTGTAATTATGGTCTACAATGATCATACGGGCTGTAATAACTAGCAAGTAGTTCGTGTCTAATACATGAAGTTGATATTTCTGCTGAAGCCACTCTGTATTATGTTCTAAACTCATTGCATCTACTACAAAAACAAGTGATTAGACTCAACTACACAAGCTGGCTGTTTTCATTAAGACTAATTCATAAAAATCTATCTGTATCGTGAAAATATATGCTTAATCCTGCAGATAACGACAGCTATCTGGTTAAAAAGACATTTACTGTGAGGTAAACGTTTTGCATGCCGTTAAACAGTGTCAAGACCTAACTTAAAATAAACGTCAGATTTCTAGTAGCAGATACAACGCACTAATACCAGCTACACATTTTTACTGGCTTTAACGTCTCCGAAACACGTTTTTAAACATTGCACCCTATTGTAGCCTACTTTATAATTAGACTTAAAGCCGTTTACACATGTTACCAGTTCCCAGAGCTTCACAGCCTCGGTTTGTCATGTTAATGTTTAATCTATATGTCTATATGTCTCTACAAAAGTTGTAATAAACCACTCACCTCGTGTCAGCGGACACTTTCCCTGCTGCTGATTGAAATCCCTCCTGAGACATGTTACAGCTTTAATGTATTGCTGTTAGAATAGAATTACTCAACACAACTGTGATATGCTTAAAAAGGATTTATGTTTACATAAACATTAATTATGGATCTACAAAGAATGAACGCTAACATCTATTCGTCGAAGGCCAACCGGGGGAAATTACCGAGTTTAATGATATCAACATCCGGGTCGGCGGTGTTAGGTCACGTCGAAAGGTCCAGCGCCACCTGGTGGTTGACTTTAAAATGACCGCCTTTCTTTTGAAAAGACTTGTTGGTAATTGGATTTATTCTAAGTGCAGTCACAACCTTCTTCTCCAGTTTTTTTTATTTTGTATCATTTCCAACATTTAACATTAACACTGAAGGCATCTAAACGGTAAAGAAATATGTGTGGTGTGGAATTTTGTAAAATGTTAAACATCCCAGAATATGTTTTATATTTTAGACTGTCCAGAGTGGTTACATTGAGCTTCAATGACTGTTTTGCACACATGGCATTCTAACATTAGACTCACGAGGCAATCACCTGGATCTGAGTGGGGTTTAATCACAGCTTCCATGAAATTAGACTGAAATATTGCTTATTTTTGGTTTATTGTTCAATTTTTTTTCCCTTATTATTTTGTTCTTCTTTGTTAATTCTCTTGATTCTTTTGCTAACCTTGCTTTGTTTTGTGCAGTTTTTTGTTAATTTTCATTCATTTTGTTTAGTATGTTGTTCTTTTGTGGCTCATTTTATATATTTTCTAAATTCTAGCTTCATTTTTAGTTTTCAAATATTTTGGTAATTTTCGTTCTTGTGATTTCTCTTCATTTAATTGTTTTGTTCATTTTGTGATAAATGTTGTGAATTCTTAATAATTGCTTACATTTTTCAATAATTTTGTTAATTTTTGTTTTTAACAATTTGGCAGTTTTTTTCATTTCATTTTTCTTCATTGAATCGTTTCTTTCATTCTGTGATAAATGTTATTTATATATTGTTTTTGATTTTTTTAAATAGTTTTTTTTCTTCTTAATTTACATAATATTTTGTAAATCCGTTTGTTTTGCGCATTTTTTATAGAGAACAAGAATTGTGGTTTTGTTCCCTTAGAGCAGAAGGAGGAATAAGTTAAAACACACAATAAAAACACTGATTATGGTGAAAGTCTTCACATTTTTGCAGCCAACATATGATCTCCTAAACCCACTTGGATGGACAGGATAAGGGTTATTGAGTTTTTTGCAGTCTATAACTTCACCGCTAGATTCCACTAAGTCCTACACACTGCACCTCTAAAATGTTTTCATGCTTTAATGATATACAGCATGTTACACAAAGAACCTTATCTTGCTCTAACAACATCCATCTGCATGTTTTTCTTGATATTTGAAGCATTTAAAATAAAATAACGCTTGTTGTAATTTATATTGATATAAGAAATGTATGTATGTTTCTTGTTAAAGCATAATGTGAAACTAACGTTTCTTTTCTGGCCTTGTAATAATATGCTTCCTATAATAATGATAATAAAGTTATGCTATAATATTCTAATAACATTAACAGGTTGCAGCCCAAGGTAACATCAGTGCTACTTTTGTGTAACTACTGCATTTTACAGTGCTATGGATAAGAATAAATAAAAGTAGATTCTGGCATTTGAGAAGCCAAAAATAACAAATACATCCCATTTTTCCTCATATATTAACATAATAATAATGTTGTTTAGTTTTATGTAAACTGGCAAACTATAAATTTGCCAGACTGTCTAAGGTTGTACCCTATTACATCTTCCAACTTTTACACAAATATGTTATGTACTGACCATTTCAAGTTGTTCAAAGAGCTGTATTAAACATCCAGCGATGAGAATACATCTTCAAGTACACAACTACAATAAATATAGTTCTATACAAATATAATTATTATTTATTTCTTTATTTTACAATAGAATCATTGAAAATGGGAAATGTCCATTTAAATATAAAAAGACAGTATAGTGCAGATACAAAAGAAAGCAGCAAAGATCCGAATGTGAAAACGAAGTTGCATTTCTCATGCTTTTCAACGCAGTTTATAACAATCAGTATTAAAAATAATATAAATTCCTCATGTGTCTGTCATGTTAAATGACACTGCAAGTGGATGAGGGGCTTGTCATCAGTGTAGCAGGCTGGGAGGAGGGGCTGTAGGGACCGGAAAGATTACTTTCTTCCTGAGTGAGAAGGCCGGTTGAGGCATCTGCTTTTTTTCACCAGCGATATCAGTCTTCTGACTTACATCATCATTCACTTTGGTCAGGATCGAAACAAGGTCATACCCACTGGACGAAAAAAACAGGAAATGGTGACAGACGTTAAATCAAATAAACATAACCTCACCGTATCTTTATGTTCAGCTCACCTGGGGACCATCTGGACAAGGTTCATGCACAATGTCTGAATATACCAGGTGCCATGTGACTTCTCTCTGTAAGAGGCAAAAGAAGGAACTGTGGCCATTCCCAGGAGGAAATCTGCATCAGATGGAATAGACTCTTTGGCTTCAATGGCATCAGAACAAACTGTGCTGACTTCAGGACCATCGGTCTGGAGGACCACTGCCGTCTGCTCGCTGGTGCCCTGGCAGGCCTGGATGAAAAACATCTTTGGTTTTTCTGCCAAAGAGGGACACTGAGAGCCATTAAAAGGCTCGGTCAGCTCCTTCAGTTGGACTGGCAGGCCATCCACGCCATAGACACCTCCCTCCAGGCCATGACTTAGGATGCAGCAGACCAGACAGTCCATCTGACGGTGATCTCTGCAGCTGAGCTCCTTCACCACACGCAGCATCTTCTGCCTGTTGCAATCGTCATGTGATTCTACCACAAAACCCAGCCACTCAAACACCCGTTTCAGACAGCCTGGAAGACACACAGGCAGATGTTAAAATGGGTTATTGTGTAAATAACAAAAAAAGGAAACTAAAATAGATGGTGTGTTTTATTCCTCTGCCTTAAAATAATGGTGCAGTATCACCATTATTTAAGGACATTTCAGGGACAAATAGTGGATGGAGTTTTTCTGATCCAGTCAGCTGAATCTGCCTTCTCCCCCAGATGTGATGTCACATGTCCTGTCAATCACCTCAGCCTCAGGCCTTGGCCCCGCCCACGTTGACTCAGGTCAGCTCATGGCATGGTCCACTTCACAGCAGTCCCTACCTTGTGTCTTGTCTCATTTGCATAAACCACACCCCGTGAAATCTGACTGGTCTGACCCTGCTATCGCTCAGAAAAACAAGCAACCAATCAGAACGAGGGGCAGGGAGGGACCAAAATGGTTCTTTTTTTTTTTTAAACTAAGGCTCAGAGAAGGGGAAAAATGAGGGGGACTTTGAAGCTTAAATTCTTAAATTTATTTACTATCATGTTCAACGTTGTGGATTTGATTTTATTGCTAGTTTTATCTTAATTTTTTATTATTGTTCAAAATGTACTTAATTTTTTGTTCTTTTCTTTTTGTCCATATAGTGCTTATTTTCCTTCTTTTTGATCTACTGTACCACTGAGCCATTATAGAAGGACTAAACAACTACAAGTGACCCTGCAGTCAGAGGTGGGAGCCTCCTGGTATAGTTCTAAATTTCTAAGACAGCACCTCGGCTACCAGAAAGCGCTACAATCTTTACTTACTTAGATCATAAATTGTCCCCTCGCGCTTCTTGAGATCCACTTTGGACTTCGAGAAGTCGTAGTTATTTATTATCAAGCAGATGCCTCTCTTTGCTCTAGTCATAGGATACATCCCCAATCCCTGCAGAGTCAGATCCACAAACAACAGTCATAATACTCAACCTGAACAGTGGAAAACTGGCAGATGACTTGCATTGTGTACATGTTTTGCCAATTACAGAGTTTTAATAAGTGCATGTATGAATATAAGTAAGAAATCATGCCAGAAACCTCATCATTTTTGCTTGTGGCTTCTTCGGTGCAGCTCTTGTTTCCTGGAAATATTTTCAAAGCATCACATTCTATTGGACAGTAGATAAAGGTGATGGTTAGAAGAGACAAAAGATATGTTTGAAGTATAAGGTGTGTTGTGTCATTTTAAGTGTAGCTTATGAAGAAAATACAGTTAATGACCTTTTGAGGAGGTGCAGCTGAGCTCAAGTGACAGTAAATCCTTTCCAGAATGATGAAAATCTAGAAAAATGTCATAAGATTGAGCTGCATTGGATTTAAAACATTCCTTAGTTCTTTAACTGGGTAGCTCAGCTCAGTACTCACCTACAGACGTGTTGGATGAACCTATGGAAGTCTGTGATGGAGACAAAAGAAAGTAAGAAATATGATCACATATGGCTTGTAGACCCTGTTTCCAAGGTATAACTGTGTCAGAATGAATACTCACTTCAGCTAAGGGCCACATTCCTTCTGAAGACAGAACAAAAAAATCAGTAGATTTATAATTTTTTTAAATGACAAAACAAATGCAGTAAGTTTATTCAGCAGTGTTTCAGTTTGGATTAAAAATGAGGATTTTTCTAATGTTAATAGGCGTGAATGAAAATTACATTCTCTCATTTCACATCTTACATATGTAAATGTGAAGCTTTTCTGACTGAGCTTACCCTGACTTTCAAGCGACGAACTCCTTTCACATTCTGCAAATTTAGGGATCTGATGCTACAAAAGAGAAATATCGGATTAAAGCCTGAAGAATCAGTGTGGCACTTAGGATATGAGACAATAATACTAAGCGCCCAGACATTATCTTCGATTATGATTGGCGCTATACAAATAAAATTGAACTGACCTGAAAAATGCTGTGAAAAAGATCCATTTTATTCAAAGATGAAGAAGTATCAAGGGACATACCTGGTGCTGATCAGAGGGATATGACACTGATCTCGGTCGCCACATCTCTTGAACTGTAGAACTCGTGAATGTTGCTATTGTTAGAGGTGATAAAATAAGTGAAGTGAATTATAAACAGAAAATCAGCACATGTTAAACTTGGATATGCAAATCTGAATTATATGGATAGGAATAACATTGTTTTTATAGGCCAAAAAGGGGTAAGTCATTGTTACTTTGACAGGTTTCTTAAAACTAGATTAAATGTATAACTCTGGCAAAATACAGTAAACATTGCTATTTAAAGTGGACCTATGGTGACACGGTGGTGCAGTGGGTAGCACTTGTGCCTCACAGCTACAGTTCTGGGTTCAATCCCAACACCAGGCGGTGGGGCCTTTCTGCATGTTCTCCTCGTGTCTGCGTGGGTTCTCTCCGGGTACTCTGGCTTCCTCCCACAACCAAAAACATGTACTAGGTTAATTTCCATAGTTGTGAATGCAAATGATCATCTGTCTGTCTGTATAGTCATGAGGTCTCAGCCTCAAATTGTGAAGCACCT
>JAQQAE010013762.1:0-12626 GCA_029823295.1 Pseudamia nigra | reverse complement strand
CATGACCGGTAATCACTTAAATGTGTGGTGAAATCAAATTGTAAAAAAAAACAACAGGAGAACTCAGGACTATGTTTCATAATTATTCTTCACATTGTTAATTTATTGGCACTTCAGTTTTTACATATGTTAACTTTTTGTCTTAATTTTCTGAATTATTTAGTTTTTCTTCATTTTGTTCATTATTGAATTCATTTTTAATTACTTTTCTATGTTACTGAATTTTGTTAATTTTTTGCTAATTTCCTTCATTATTTTTTCACTTTTTTCAATTGTTATTTTAAATTTGAAATTGAAATTTGCATATCAATGTACGTACATAAGTAATACATTTCTAAGTAATTACACTATGATCTAGTAAATGGATTCAGTTGCAGTAAAATATTAGAATATTGTGCCAGTTTGTTGCACATTTTTCTGTTTGGGCTCTAATGAAACGGCACATTGTGTTGATGGACTTTAGATGAGAATGACTTTTTCCCCCATGTACCAGCTGAGTGCATGTTCATGATGTCCTATTTATTTGTAGGTTACAGAAACACAGCTGAGCTGCTGTGTCTGGTGCTGAACGTGGAGTCGTTCCACCTCGCCTCGAAAACCATTCAACACATGAATTTAACGAAGATGAACACATGAATTTAAAACATGGTCGACATCTGCCTTCAACAACATCTTTCCTGGAGCCGGCAGTTCCTTTGTTTATTTATGTTGATATGCTGTATTATTTTTTGAGTTTTTTTGTTCATTTAGTAGCTTGTTTTGTTTGTTTTTGTCCATTTTCCTGATTATTTTGTTCATTTCTGTTTGTTTTGTCCAGATTTTCTTTATTTAATAGATTGATTTTTTTTCTTGGTTATATTATCCATTGTTAAATAGTTTTTATTCATTTTGGTAATATGTTGTTTACGTGGCATATTAATTTTTGGTTCATTAATTTTCTTTCTTTTGTAGATTATTTGGATTTTTTTCATATTTTTGTTCACTTTTGAACTTTTTTGTTCACCTTTATTTTGTCTATATTTTCTTAGCTTCCTAATTGTTTTCTTTCTTTTTTTTTGTTTATTTTGTTGATTACATTCCTCATTCTTTGTTCATATGAACAATTTTGTTCATTAAAAATGGACAAGATAATATTTAACAATCAATAAAGAACAGTTGTACAAAAATGAACAAAATTATCCATTGAATAAACAAAGAAAGCTATCAAAAAGTACCAAAATGGACAAACATTAAAAAGGCTCCACAGCCCATTCATGATTCTATCCTTGAGACAATATTTTGACATATTGTCCTTTGTTTTCCAGGGCAGAACATCTATTCACACCTGCTGGGGTTTTTTGGGTGGCGTTTCCTGGTGCGTGCTGCTGGTCAGAGTGTGTCACATGTACCCTGAAGCCTCCACCGCCACTCTCATTAACACATTCTTCTTGGTCTAACTTCACCTGGTAAACTCTCCTGACTTTCATTTTCCATTAGTACAGTGCTCTCACTCATCTTATCCAACTCAAATATCTGTGGGTCAGTGACGTGACATTTATTTGGCTACTTTTTGAAGTTAAAAGGCCTTCAATTCATAAAAACGCGCCATATACATGGTTATGTTATCCCTCCCGGATTTGGTTGAAAGGTGTAGGAAACATCTTTAGTCAGACATCTTTGGATCATTTTGTTTTCTGGTTCCCTTCATCAATGTGTGCAGCAAAACAAAACATAAACAGAATAGTCAAGGAAGATTGAGCAAAAATGGGACCAGAAATCAAACATCATCTAATTTACCAGGGCTGCAAGATTTGGTGTGAAGTCATGGTATCTGGACAATTTTGCGATTTGAATGCACTCGCTTGGATGTTAATGAAAATGCACATTTTACTCATTGTAAAATCTCATGTCAAACATACACTCTGTCATAACACATACAATAACTTCAAGAAACACAAAGACGTCAACAGGCACAAAAGCAAGTTGTAGCTTTCTTGCATGTTTTTCCATATCTGCAAATATGATCACCCTAAATCTCATATTAATTTTGTGATTATGTGATTCCAAAGGCTTTTAAGATTATTACAAATGCAATGTGATTAATTGCATAGTCCTAATATTTAAATATCTAATCCATATAACATTGTGAGGCATTTACTTTTTAAAAATCAAAGATAAGATGTGTCAATACTAGACAGTACTTAAAATTATAACCCTGCAGCCACTGCAGCTCAGTTTCCCCAAGTTGAGCATTGTGTAAATTAAAGTTGCAGTTCCCTTGATGGACACCAGATGGAGACATCTAGTCGTTTACACAAACTGAATGGATTAAAGTGTGTCTTAAAAATGGTGCAGCCTGAGAACATAAATCTGTCCATGTTTTTTTCATTTATAAATGATGTATACGAGTCTAATTTGTCAACCTTATAACCACGGTCATAACCGCATCCCTCTTGCTATGGCAACAGTCCTCATCCCCATCCATTCGAACAATTCAACTGGATCCAGTGGTGAAATTTATAAAATTTTTTCATCTAAAAGGGGATTTTGATCAACGCCAAGTCTAGTCATCCATTCTTTGGGCCATTTCGGACTGTCCCTGAAAATTTGATCAAATCTGTTGTTGCAGGAAGTTGCAATCAGATTTGACATTAATTCAACATTCAAAACAGTTACAATGATAACATGTTTATTCAACATCAAACTATAAATGGAATTAAATTAGGTAAAATAAGAGCACTGACATTTTGTGAGTATATTAACTGATAATGTAAAAACAGTGCTGTGGTTGCCATGATAATCATAGATGGTGATAATGATCATTATTGTCTTATTGTCCAGCCCTAAATTCATGGTTTACAATAATAGCTGCGCAATGCGGTAAATAAGATTTATTCATGATTATTGTGGACATTATTGTGGCTGCATTTGGAATTGTGTTGCTTATTGAAAATACACATATTACTTATTTAGCAATGTTAATCAATGATACAAACTAGCATAAAAATGCAAAAATGTATAGAAATACACACATGTCAAAAATACACAAGCAACTAGTGACTATGTTCTTGCATGTTTTACTTTTAAACTGTGATAATGTAATTATAAAAGCTGATACTGCAAGTGTGATTGTGATGCAATTCGATGTGTAGCCCTACTTACAAAAAACAATTTGTACTTATTCCAAGTAGATGAAACTTTTGGTAGTTTTTTTTTTTAATTTTGTTAAATTCCGGATGTGCTTTTGCTTAACAGGGATTGGAAAGACCTGACTGAGCTGCTACAGCTTCACCGCTTGGAACCCAGTGGTAATTATGACATGTGCTGTACTCAAACCAGTCATATACCATGTGAACTCGAACATTTCCTTAAAAGCCACAGGAATCACTGAGCTGTTCCACTTAAGCCCTAAATCAGTAGCAAAATGAACAATATCATGAGTAAAGTTAACAAAATAATCAACAAAATTAAAAAGACAAGCAGATTTTTTTTAAATGAAACAATCAAAAATTGTACAAATTAATCACAGAAATAAACAAAATGTTAATGTTCATTTTTAAAATTATTTTATAATTTTTTTGTTCATTTTGTTGATTACAGTCTATTTTTTGTATTTTATTATGTTCATTTTTGTTCATTTTCTTGCTTATTTTTATTAGTGTTTATATATTTTTTTAAATTATTTTGTCCATTTAAGTTTATTTTCTTGATTATTCTGTCTCTTTAAAATTTCATGGACATTTTAAAGAGACATCTGAGTTGCTTTAGTTGTAATACATGTCTCAATCTTTTAATATGTATTATGTGACTAATAGAGAATTAATTCAGAATGCCTTCTGTAACTGTTGTATTTTTCTTTTTGTTTGTGTGACAAACGAATCCAGGTGACCGACAGGACCAGGTGGCCGTCCTGACACCAGCATACCCCGAGCCGAGCACCTCAGTCCACGTATCGACCTCCACCTTCACTATTATTATGAATGAAATCCGACGTAGTGAATATTCAGCAGCTCCCTTCAGACCATTAGAAAGTCCAGACACTAGAACAGCCAGCAGGTCAATTTTACCCACAGCAATATTTCAATCATTATTACTCTGTTGTTCTAAAACACAGGCGAGACTTTTCCTAAAATTGTATTGTGTCCATATAAATCCACGCCGAAAATGTGAGCATTTATATTACCTTACTAAAGCAAACTGCAGTAACTCCACATTTAGTCCAAATCAAGTTCAGACTGGAACTGGACTTTGTAACATCTGATTTATTTAGTGACAAAATGTCTTATGTCCAAGTTGAAGCAACTTTGAAATCCAGGCAAAAGTGGAGAAGTGTTTGAACGGAAAATGTAGAAAATGTGGAGTAAAATTTCAACATGAACAAAAAAATCAAGAAAATAAACAAAATAAGCAAAATGAATAAAACAAATAATTCTTATTTTTCAATAAAAAAAAGAGGAGTTTGAATCCTAGGGTTGGCACAGAGCCTTTCTGTGTGGATTCTGGATGTTCTCCCCACATCGGTGTGGATTTCCTCCAGGCGCTCCAGTTTTCCCCCATCATTAAAAACATGTACATTCGGTTGATTAGGTGTTAAAGTGGCAGCCATAATGAATTTCTATCATGGGGTGAATAAAATACATGGAAAAAAAGGGAACAAAATGAAAAAAACTCATACCCTGCTTGTAATTCACTGATTTTCCCGTTGTTTATGTTTAAACATTCTGCAGTATTTGTATGTGATCTGAAAGATATGTCAAGTCATTTACAGTCATTTACAGAAGAGACAGTTATTAAACTAATTACAATGACAGAGGACCTTTTTTTTTTACTTTTTTCTCTGTCTTAGCACCATGTCAGAAGTTGATTTTTGAGGGACTTGTTCTTATTAATTTGTATTAATTGACTTTATTCTTAATTTTATTGGTTTTACATACTCATCTTGTTTTATTTATATTTTATCTTCTGTATTGAGCGAGCTGTTTTTTTTTATTTTTCTGTGCACCACTTTTGGCCACTTGGCTGTTTGAAGTGCTTTATAAATAAAGTTGGATTGGATTTTTGTGGACTTTGGTAACTTTGTTTATCCTTCTTCCGCTTTGTGTCCTTCTTCTCAGATCTAACCTCAGTTCACATACTTGGACCACTACGCAGTCAAATACCGGTGGTTTGAGTGGTGTCTGAATAAAAAGGTCAGTGGTTATGGGTGTAAATAATACTGACGCTGGCCATTTTTGTTTTCCTAAAGTAATTCTGTTTTTGTTTGCAAATAAAAATAACTTGCTGCTGAAACTACTGAAACTAACAGGCTGTGAAATGCTCTGTTAAATATCTGGCACTTTTTTAAATGGAAATTGAGGGGGAAAAAATAGGAAAAAAATAATTCATAGGAGGGCTAATAATTTTGACATCAGCTGTATATAGCCAATCTGGTGGTTCTAGTGTTCGAGGACTTGAAATAATGTAACATAAAGGTAATGTGATTTAACTTTCTCTTAGCCTTTCAACTTGAATAAATGCAGAACCGACATTTATTCTGATACAGTAAATATCAACATTTTTGGATGTGTCCTCCAGCTTCATTGTGGAAACAATGGCGGTGAATTCAACCAGTGTGTGATTTCAGTATGTGTCCCGGACTGTTTACGAAGTGGATTTCCTTTGACTTAAACACGTCCTTGTTCACAGGTCGAGCTGTCGCCACACGAGTCAAGCAGAAGAAAGAAACCTCTTCAAAACATCAAACTTCTGACCAATACGAATAAGTATAAATCCTAGATTCACCAAAACGAAAGTCAGAGCCTGAAAGGATGCAGTTACCAATTAGTTATTTTTTTGTTCATTGTTTTACATTTTTTGTTAAGCTTTATCCATTTTCTTGTTTATTTTGCTCAGTTTCATTCATTTTTTGATTATTTTATTCATTTTCATCTATTTTCTTGAGTATATTTTTCAGTTTTATTCATTTTCTTGATTTTTTTGTTCAGTTTTATTCATTTTCCTGATTTTTTGTTGTGTTTTGACATTTTTTTGTTCAGTTTTATCCATTTTCTTGATTTTTTTGTTTCAGTTTTCTTCAGTTTTCTTTATTGTCTTGACTATATTGTTCGTCTTTTGTCCCTATTTTATGGATTATTTAGATTTTTTTTGGTGTTTTGTCCATTTTTGTCCATTTTCCTGCTTTTTTGTTCCTTTTTGTTTATGAAGTGAAGTACGGTACTTTTTCCTTAATTTAGATTTACTCTGGCTGGCTTTCAATTAAACATTAAATCAACATTAAGAAAATATGGTTGAAATCAACCAGATGAACAAAGCAAGGCAAAAATCTTCAGGCAGAATTCAGTTATTGAACCAAACTGTCAACAAAATGCAAGGCAAAATGAGCAAATATGATTATATCAAAGAAGAAAGTGAACAAAATCATAAACAAAATGAACCAACATCAAGAAAAATGGGTTAGGGTTAGGGCTAACACAACATTAAAGAAAATCAATAAATAATCCGTAAATTAAAGCACACATCCACCAAACAAACAAAAATGACAATAAACAAAAATGAACAATATTAATAAAGATCATGAAATAGGCAGCTGTACAAAAGAAGCCTCTACGTATGCGTCAAACAGTAGAATCAATGCCATGTTGTAACATCTCTTGTCCTTGTTCCATGTCAAGGCATTACATCATGGTATGAGCAGGACCATGTGGACTGAAGACCACAACCACGACAGTGACAACACCATTCATCCGCAAATACACACACTTCTTGTTGTTCTCTTTGAGTGAGAACAGTCTGTATTTATGGATGTGCTGGGGTTTTTTTCCTTTTCTTTGTTCCATCAGGATCCGCCTAGTAGAGGCAAAATTCAGGCTCCTGGTAGGACTACTGGAAAGAGATCCCTGCATCTCACTCGCCTATGTATACTTGAAGTCCTTCCCAGCAGGAAATGCAGATGAGAGGTAGTTTGATGTGTTACTATGCTACATACTTCATTTTAGTTTCCATTTAAAACTGTTAAAGGAGACATAATGTTGCTGCTTATAACAAGTTAGTGTAAGTTTTCCATGACTCCAGAATATGTAGTTTTGGTTTCTGGTCAAATCCCACACAGGTCATTTCTGGTGTAAACGCCACATTTTCAGCTGTGTTCCAAACAGTCTGTTTCAGTCATATTCTAAATTTGTGGATGTCATGTAAACAGTACATTCCAGTTGGATATTCAGAATCAGCCCTTCATCTAAATGCTGCATTTTCCAACTAATGCATGTGGGATATGCTGATGCTGATATTGTGGTTTTAGGAGGATTCTTTGTAAACATGTACATCGCATTCAGAACATGCAGTTTTACATTGAGCTGCAGTAAAGATAAAGAGTGTCTCAGGCAGAGACGGATCCTCCAAAGTCAAGTCTAGATTTCTAGTCTGAAGGAGACGCACATCTACTTTTAAACATCATTATAAAGGATATGAACAGCTTTTTGGATAAGTACAAATGTCAAAAACCTAATGATATCATGTTGATATTTAACATTTTGAAAAGCTACATGTATACAGGACTATTATTGGAAGATTCATTTTCATTGGCCACGTGAACAGCTTTCTAGAAACTTTGTCTCTTTCTGAAAAAGAGGAAAAAAGCTGAATGTGTGTCTGTTGGTTTAAGTGACTGCTGACACCCCTTTTCTGTCAGTGCCATGGATTCCATCATTTAGGCCCCTGTAGGGTCCAGGATAGTTAAGTTGGTCCTGGAGGACTGACTGAGGACAGTGTCTTGATTTGTGACATTACAAAAACACAGATACTAGAACAGTTTATTCAAGGCCAAGCTGAATAAAAAGGGGCGTTGCGTTTGTTTCACTGTTGACTGTTTTGATAGTTTGAATTATTTTCAAACTCCTTGCTTAACAGAAAAAAAAATCGGATGTTTCACAACCTGTCTGCTATAGGTACAGGAGGTGTGTCTTATTTGCCAACTCAGTGATTGATATTTCTTACTTCCAGAGTCCTTAAGCACAGTTTATGTGATTGGCACTATTTTTAAAAATCACTTGGTAAACATGGCCCCTTATTTTGAGTCGTTCTGAAAAATTAGTATGTATTTAGAATTTTGTAAAGATAGCACACTGAAATCAGATATTGTGTCAAGATGGTGAATAATTGATTGATAAATAATATGTTTCTGCAGTTCATTCTGAGGCAGAACACTCAGAGCTTTGGAACAAGGGGATGTGCATTATTGCATGACAGGGAGGCAGAGCTCGTCTCAGTGGACTTCTGCCTAATGAGGTGTTCAGGAGCCCACAAAAAAGCAGACCACCGTAGTCACAGCAACATCTTCTGTGACCCGGTCCTCCTTAAAGGGTCTCAAAAGAACACATAGGACTGAGGCACCCAAAGTACACCAAACAAAAAGATGTCCTGAAACAACTTCAGCATCAAAACGTCCTTCTAGTAAGGCAGATGTTCCAGGTATCACAGTGTCTCTTTGGCCCCCCCGAACACCAAAGACATTCGCACTCCAGAAGCTGAGGCAACTGTGAAGAAAATCAAATTTGATGAAGACAGGAGTAGAAGTCATCAACACTACTACGAGGACAAAAGCAAAGGTCAGAAACTTGAAGACAGGGGTGCAGGTTGGAAACAACACCTCCTCAACAGCAGTGTAGGATATCAGCAGCACCTCTGCCACAGGAGTGAAGGTCAGCGGGAGCACTTCCAGAACAGGGTTGGCGGTCGGCCACAGGACATCCAGGACGGGGCTGGATGTCAGTCACAGGACACTGGGACAGGGTTAGACGTCAAAAACAGGACATCCATGACAGGTGTCGAGGTTGGCCACAGGACCTCCAGGACTGGGTTAGAGGTAGGTGGTGGCACCTCCAGGCCCAGACAGGAGGTTGGCTGCAGCATGTAATGAACAGGAATGCAACAGCTCACCTGCACCCCTGCTCCTTAGCTGCTGTGGCTGTCCTCCACTTCTATCTCAGAGTTGCTGCAGGCACCGTGGCTAACCGCGGCACCACTGAAACATGAGAGGAGGTTTGCGCAGGGGAAGATGTCAGCCACGGTGCCTGTTGAACCTCTGAGATAGGACTGGAGGACAGCCACAACAGCTAAGAAACAGGAGTGCAGATCAGCCACAGCTCCACTCCCCGAGGTGCTGCAGCCAGCCTCCACTCCTGTTCAGAGGTAGAAAGTTGGCCATAAATCCTCTGGGATAACAGAAGAGGTTGGGACAGGAGGACATGGTTAGTTACCACACCCAACAAACAGGAATTGAGGTTGGCTGTAGCACTGAAAAGGAGAGGAGCTCAGCTGCAGAACATTCAAGACATCACCTCTCGACTGTTCTGCAGCTGAGCAGACAGGTGCACCTATAAGACAGGAATGGATGTCGACTGGAGCAGTAAGAGGAAAGAGAGAATTTGAGACTGAATTAGCATCTAGGGAAAAGGAGGAGCGGAAGCCTGCTCTGTGACAATAGCGGAGGTTGACTGCAGCAGTACTAGTAGACAGAAGTAAAGGTCACTGACAGCACCCCAGGGACAGAAGCATAGGGCAGAATCTTGAGACAGGAGTGGTGATCCACAACACCTCCTCAACAGCAGTGCAGGTCATCAGCAGCACCTCTGCCACAGGAACGGTGCTCAGTTGGAGCACTTCCCAGGCGGGAGTGGAGTACAGCCCAGTACTTCCAGGAAAGAAGTGGAGGATGGCCACGGGGCTTCTGCGACAGGATTGGAGGTCGAACACAGAACATCCGGGACAGGGTTGACTAACCACAATACCTTTGGAACAAGAGAGGAGGTTTGCACAGGGGAGGATGTCTGCTGCGGTGTCTGCAGCACCTCTGAAATAGGAGTGGAGGATAGTCTCAGCAGCTAAAGTACGGAGAGGAGGCTGGGGCAGGAGAGGAGGTAAGTTGCCACACAAAACAAACAGGAAATGAGGTTTGCTGTAGCACCTACAGAGGGGAGGAGCTCGGATGCAGAACATTTGAGACAACAACTCCTGGACAGCAGGTTGGCTGCTGTGCCTATAAGACAGGAATGGAGATCGACTGGAGCAGTAGGAGAAAAGAGAGGAGTGGTGGTCCGAGGAAAAAAGGAGGAGAGGAAGCCTGCTCTGTGACAGAGTGGAAGTCAGCTGCAGCACCTACTTTTATACTTTTGAGTTGGTGGCAGTACCAAAGGTCCAGACTGACACACCGTCCTAAAAAGCTGAAAAATTCACCTTAAAAGCAAACCTAAAAAGTTTTAATAGCTACAAAATCCACTTAAACAGCAGTATAAAACCTGCTGAAAAATCCAGGCCAAAAAAATCCAATGTCCATCTCCAACCTCAAAATCAGCCTAAAATCCAGCCTTAAAGCCATCAGAAAAATCTAATCTATGACAACTTGAAAAAAGGCTGAATAACCAGCCTAAAATACCATTAACATCTAGCCTAAAAACCACTATAAATGTAGCTTATAAACAGCTCACAAACCAGCCTAATTATCCAGATTCAAAAAACAGGTGCAAACACTTTATGTAGAAAACCAGCCTAGAAAACCAGTTCAAAAAAGTGGGGAAAAAAATACAGCTTCAAAATCCATCCTAAAAAAACAGCTTAAAATGCAGTGCGTAAAACTGTCCTAACAAATCTAATTGACCTCAGCCAAAGCAACTCGGTTTCTCTTCACAGTGGGATATGACAATGAAAACAAATGATAAAGGTACACAAATTGTCAATTTTAACATTATTTTTGTTATAAGCTCTGTGATAAACTGAGCTAAGAGCTAAATTCCCAACATCCAAACATTGGCCTTTCAGGAAGTAACATTCTCAGTTCATTTGATTCGTTAGGTCAAAAATGATGGCATCAAATCTTGTGATTTTAATTTTTTTTTCTTTGTTTTTTGCTCTCTGTGAGTAGGGTGATTCTGAAGGAGCTGAGCTGATGAGGAAAATCATGCCTGTTTGTACTGAATAAAAAATTGAAGCATTTGCATAGGATGTTATTGAATGTGTGTTGTGATTATTGTTTAACGTCCTGTTTGTGCTTTCATTTTGTTAAGACGTCCTGTGTTCACCTTTCAAATGTGCCAAAGCTTTACATCCTTCACCAGCCATTACATTGTTTTCACCTGCGACTATTTACCTCATTGCTTTATATCCAGCTCTACCACCTCCTCAGTGTCCGATTGTAACTCGCTGCAAACAGTTTTTTACAGCATTTTCTCTGATATTGTGGTCCAGTTTTGATCCTGAACCCTGCCTCATTTGCTTGACCTATGCATCCATCTACCCCTCCTGGATTTCTGGATCTGTTTGCCTAATTTTTTGAACTTCTGACCTTGGACTGCCTTTTCGACTCAGACTTTGGATCTCTGTTTTTCTGGTTAAACCCTATCTTTGGTCTTTTGTTACTGGATTGGGTTGATCTCTGGATTTAGAAACTGTGATTTGGAAAAATTAGTTGGGCAGTTTCCTCCCACCTGCTATTTCACTTCCATCTTGTATCTCTACTCCAACTTCCTGCCTTGCCTCCCTGATTTCCTGGGTTCTTCCAGTACCTCCCCACCTCCATCCAGTCCTCCAGTCCAGGAATGTGGCAAGCATACAGTATCACATCTCCTTTATGTTCATTGCAAATCGCATGACCCTGTCTGGATACAATGTCAGGAATAGGCAGAATGCACACAGACAACCTTCTGGCAAGACAATATTGTGAATTGATACAAAGAAAATACACTATCTGTTGAGACAAGCATGCCTCACTGCCCTTGTGTTTATGCAGGCATGCACGACCTTGTCTGCATGGAGGAAATCAGCAGCTTGGTGAATGTGGACAGGTGAACCCTGATACCAGAATGGTGGCTCGACCCAAACGAAAAACTCTGTGGGACAATATGTCATGACGGGCACCTTGCATGTACTCTTTGTTTATGCATGCATACATGATCCCCTCTGGAAGCAGGAGAGCCAACAGCAGGCTGCATGACACCAGATGAACGTCTGACAAGACACCATAATGTGACCTGAAAAAAGCAAAATACTGTGAAAGTAAGAAAACTGATTGATAATTTCATACTAAGATGGACTGAGAGGCCCAAATAACAAGTCAGTATAGTATAGTCAGGTGACAGGTGACAACAACTGATGAAACATCCCCCAAAACTAATAAGGGAACTGCAACAGTGTGGGACTAATAGTTTGAATGTATGAGAAAAGTCCCAAGGAACCAGCTCCACAGTACATGACCGAGTCAAAGCTGTACCTGATGTGCAGGGGAAATACAGCTCAACTCCACCACACAGAGCATCCTCCATTAAGTGTTTTACATTTGCACTGTTACCAGAAGAATAAATCGAAAAGACACTTTGGCATTGGCAACTAAATTAACTGGTGCTCAACTGTATGATTTTCTAAACATTTGCAAGAGAATTCAACCACATGCTTTCCAGTGCAACTATTGCCACAAGCAAGAGCTAATGATCAGTCAAACAGTGATTATCAGCAGGAAGACGCAACCGGCACAACTTTCAAAATGATGCAGCCACAGTAGGCAAAGCATATTTCAGACACTAAAACAGGGGTGTCCAATCATTGCCACAAAGGGCCAAGACACTGCACATTTTCTTTCCAACCAGTCTCTTCAGCAGGTG